>JAQFYC010002022.1:0-28717 GCA_034694165.1 Tomocerus mixtus | reverse complement strand
GAATTCAAATGATGTAATAAAAATAGATATTTACAATACTTTCGCACAGGGCCCCGCAAGTTTCAGAACGGGCCCTGTAATTCATAGGGATATGGTGATTATAAATCTGATGAGATATTCCCTTTTAGTAGATAGTAGATACCTTAGTGCAATATATTTTACTGTTATTCTTAGTTTTTGCGTTGCCTCACTATTACCAACATCAATGAATTAATATTTTTCACGTTCCTTGCCATAAGCGCATACCGGCGTGCGAAAGAATATTTTATGTGCACGCCAAATGCCAACTTGCAGGTATAATTTATATTCGAGCCTTATTTCCAGCCTTTTTAGTTCGAGATTTTTATTGAAAATAACATAAATGTTTCTAAAAGATTATTGTAAACGGTTTGTCTAACACTCAATAAGAAGTTTAATTGTACACCTGTGTGTACAATATGTACTGCAGTACCTAGTATTTATCCCTGATTTATAAGATCTTAAAATCATCCTAAGGTCGTCTGTCGCTTTGATTTCCTTGTTGCACCTTGCGTTGAATCGTTGAATGGTGTTTTGCAAGTAAATATATAATTTAAGTAAACTTTAAAGCATGTTGATGTTTATAGCAACATTATTAGTATGTCACATAATTTCCAAATAGTAAAAAAAAATTGCAACAAAGAATATTTGAGGGGAGCCAGCAGATCATGTTCTCTTGCGTCTTGCATGCTAATTAATAAGTATATTGAGAAATACAACAATATGCATAGAATCTACTACCAAGTGCAAGTACGGATACGCTCACACAATATTACACCAAACTGGTATTTGCAAGTTTGTGTGTAAACTTTTGCAATTTAATAATATAAGGATTATTGCAAAACAAATGAATAAATTTGGCAATTTGTTACATTACTGGACATAATAATATAAAATATATCCTTAAATATTTTTTACACAATCAACAACACATGATATATACTAGATAGTAGTTTTTATTATTACACTAAAACGCGACAACATTTATAAACTGGTTCCATTTATTGCTAAGCAAAAGCAAAACAACAGTTACTGAATATTTATATAGAAACAAACGATAGTAAATATGCGGCTTCACTTCCAGCTGTGTTTACAAAATTGTCGTATGACTTGCACAATAGGGATAAATTGTTCCAATAAACAAGGATGGTCCAGTAATTAAAATAAATGTACTTTTTTTTCATACTGCTGATATTGATAGCACCAAAGGAAATAATCTTTTGTTGCTAATATCGTAACACTGTATACGGTAGTAATAGAAACTTGTTCAATGGAACAGGTCAGGTTTCTCACCCATATTCCAATCAATGGAATTTACTTATTTACTTATTCTACGAGCAAATTTCTATGCACGTTACACTTACTTTGTCTTTTAGTAATAAACGGTGAAAAACTGCTATTGGTAGCAAAAAAGCCGTAACAAAATTATATGTGCATAATATAGGTATACTTATCGAGTGTGTTCTGTGGTGGGTTCTATGTAATTAACAATATTGATTAGACTGGAGATGCATACTCATCACGCTATAGTGCATTGGATAGGTACTTTGACTTCTTGCTTCCAGAAAGTAACTAGCCCGTCTGGTTCTGGTTCCAGGTACATAATGATGTATGACACTGCAACATCTACTTAAATACTTAACATGACACGATATGTTGTGTTACCAACAACCTTAAGTGCGGAAACCCCCATTGTGGTTACGTATACTGCGAATCTCACTTCATATTTTATTATTACAATATATTTGTAGTTAGACAATCTACCTGGATATACAAAGGATTATCTGCATAACAGATTTCTTTATGTCAGAGAAGACCGTTGGACAAACATTTGCAATCTGAGATTTATCTCAAATTATTTCAGTGCGCAGACATGGTTGCCGTAACCGGTGTATTTAGCGAATTGTTTTTTAAATTAGGATATTCTGTTGGGGAGCACCCGAAAAAATATATTGTGATATCATTTCTGTTAGCCATATTTTTATTTTCGGGAATTTATAATTTTAAGTTTGAGGAAGACATTCAGTATCTGTTTTCATTGAAAAATGGACCTGCTCATCAAGATAGGGAAGTGATAAGAGAATATTTCCCAATGAACTATTCACAAAAGTATACACCATCAAGACTACTTGATATTGGACCGTTTATTAGGTTTGTAAACCATCGCCCCATTTTGGAAAATTTTATTACACACTATTTGCATTAAGGTCCATGAAAAAGTTTTCGTAATGTGATTGGAATTTTGTGAATAGACTTCACATAACCAGGAAAGATGGTGGATCACTTTTAAATATTGAAACGTGGTCCGAAATTATGAAAGTGGATCAGCTAATCCATGAAGTAAATATTAAATGGAAAGAAGATCAGAGGAATTACAATTACTCAAAATTGTGTGCAACGTGGAATGGTGACTGTTATGAAAATGCGCATCTGGGCCTGGGGACTATTTTACCAAAAATAGAAAACGGCTCTCTCAGACTGAGTTACCCGATTATGTTTAACCCAGTAACTTTTGAGACTTATGCGATAAATATATTTTTCGGAGGCTTCACTTTTGCAAATGGATCGAGTAACACAGTTGAATCCGTAAAAGCTGTCGATCTTCTATACACTGTTAAAACGGACGATGAAGAACAAACATTAATGTAATCAGAGAAAATGTTCAAAATATTATGCAAGTTGGTTAGCAATCTTAAAAAAATTATTTCTCAATATATTTGTAATAGGGCACAAAAATGGGAGAAAACTGTTGTGAACCGTTTGGGAGCATTGACTGGAAGTTGGAAATACTTAAAAGTGGACTATGGATCAGTAGTGTCCTACACAACGGAATTGCACGAACACTTATTTTCAGTTATACCGTATTGTTTTGTATCGATATCATTGATGTTAATATTTGTAATGGCTACTTCCTATACCGGGGACTGGGTTACCTCAAAACCTTTGGTTGTCTCAATGGGAATCTTTTCGGCTGCTTTGGCAGCAGCAGCTTCCCTCGGATTTCTGTCTTTCATTGGAGTGGTATGATATCATATAATCTTAAAGAAAATTTTCTTAAAGAAAATTTTACATACATAAATTATCAATATTTAATATTACATAATAAAAATAATATGCTAATGGTCTATTTCAGGAATTTATCGGCATTAATATTGCTATTATCTTTATTGCGCTGGGTAAGTATGCAAAACACAAATAATTATTCCTGTAATTATGTAAGTAGTAGTTAACCTGTCTGTCGGATAAAGAGGATGTGAATAATATCTATGTAGAAATGAATATTATTTAGATTAGTTCGCATTTTAAGGTTTGATGATCATATTATCGAAAAATTTTAGGTGTTGGGATGGATGACACTTTCGTTGTAGTTGCTGCTTGGTGGAAAACAAATCCAGCAGATTCAGTTCCTCAAAGAATGGCCCATTGCTATTCTGATGCCGCAGTGTAACTAATCATGTTTATACTATTTTTTAAATTAGTTGTATAGTTAGTTAGGTGTCTAATGTCTATCTATACCTTCCAGTTTCCAGAACAATTAAAGCACATTTCCCCCATTCCTTAGTGTACATGCATGGTACGCGAAGTAATAAGCCTTTGCAAATCGGACGTATAACTATAATTAAGTGATTGAGCTAAACTTTGTCACCAAATTATCATTTTCGTGTATATTTGTATGTCAATATAGCTTAATGGCATATTATTTGAGTCATTTATTTTTGAATTCTCATGATATCTCATAAATATTATCCAGATTTGGGGTAATTGGGGAATTGAAATTGTATTCCTGACTTTCCTATTCATAAGTTTTAAAACGATTATGCTAATCCATGGATTAGTGGTTTGCAATGGTAATTGCACTTTGTAGGTAATGTCTATAGTATTACCGGTATTTAATCATTGTCGTATTTTTATTACAGATCAATAACAATTACCACTTTGACGGATGCCCTCTCCTTCTATGTTGGAATACTGTCGCAAGCGCCTGCCATAAAAATCTTTTGTGTATATGCGGGAACAGTTGTGTTGTTTATTTACATTTGGAATTTGTTATTCTTCGGTGGAATTTTAGCTCTCAGTGGTTATTACGAAAAGAAAAATCGTCACTCCGTTCTACTATGGAGAAAAGTCACTACAGATTCAAAAAATGGTACGTTTTCAATGCCAATATAATACGTAATTCATGTATTGTCAAATGAATTTCTTGCTTGCAAAATAAGGTAATCGGGAAATAGACAGGCAACTTGACGTGTTTACTTTTATTTTATTATCTTCTCCATTTGCCATTGAAACTTATGAGTATATTAAATATTCTGGAATATCCGAAGAAATGGCATGATTAATAATGAAATCTATCAACTATTAATTTTTTGCATTTTTGCAGGAAATCTTTCCGGATTTTCGCAATGGTTTCTAATAGGAAGTCCAGCAAAGACTGCAATGGGAAAGGAAATACTTCGGGAAAATATGATGATGACCATTTTCAAAACGTCCTTTGCTCCGATGTTGGAGAAGACATTCTCCCAATGTCTTATTTTATTAACATACATCGTCTACCTTGTGATATCCATTTGGGGAATTACTCAATTGAAGGAAGGACTGAAAACGGCTAACCTGGCCAGAACTAATTCCTACGTCCATGAATACTTTACAACTTTTGATAATTATTTTCGAGAATATCCTTATAGATTGCAGGTAAAACTAAAACTTATTAATTTATTGCGAAATCCTAATATATTAAATTATATAGGTAGTTGCTATATAATACTGGAATAGCAAATTTCTGTCAGAACTATTTCTTAACAATAATGAAAATAAAGTCATTACTCTACATATAATATGCATACCTAGGTGACGATTACAACACCTTTGGATTACAGCGTCAAAGAAAACCAAGAGAAGGTCCTTACTATTCTTGGAAATCTTACACGTCTCAAGCATACAACATCAGACTTCCAAGAAAATTGGCTGAAAGACTTTCTCCGTTTTGCGGATAACTATGCCGAGTTTTACGACTTCAACATAACGACAGAACATGACTTCATCTACACTTTAAGGACATACTATCTAACAAATACATCCTACTACACTGAAGATGTCAAGTTCAACGAAAACTTTACAAAAATAATTGCTACTAGGTAATTATTGCCATAGTATGTCAAACACTGGACCAGAAAGACTGAAAATACGAAGCACAACAACTGACATTATCGCCAAATATTGTAATTCATTTTTGGACTCATTTTTTTGTGAAACTAAAGCGGTGCGGTGGCGGTGGTGTAGCTTGACAATTGTCACAGCTGATTTCATTAGCAAAATGTAATATATTATGTTTTGTTAGTTGCTAAGTTGTTGTGTGGTGTGCTTAAGGATTTTGTTCTCCAGTGATTGACAAACTACGAATACGAACGAAAATAGCGTATTTTCTACGTACTATGCAATGTTCCAGGAAACAGTGGTCCACAAGTTAAATGTTTGAAAAAACAAACCAAGAATTACTTTGAAAGGGCAGTTTAACTATTGATGACTAAAACATAATCAATCTAGTTTGTTTATCTACAAAAATAAACTATTCTTTCACGCGAATATATTTTATGAACTGAATATTTTATATAGATGTTGCAAAAAGGTCAATTATTATCATTGGCTGATATTATGTTAGTAATGAATGTAGTACAAAGATATAGATCAAAATATTTTGATGTAAAGATATGTGACGTAATGAATTTTTCATACCATTTGCTAGTAACCACTTGAGTAATGAAATAACTGAAAAACTTGTTTTCCTTAGGTATATAATTCAAACTGTGGACATACCGGACTCTGAAGCCGAGAAAGACCTTGTAGTGGGGACACGAAATATTGCCCATGATATCAGTGATCTTAAAGTCACTATCTATAATCCCTTGTTCACTCTGTTTGAAATGACTATTGTGCTCAAAAGTATGACGTTAACTCTTGTTGCAATAGCTGCTGGTGAGAAACAAGTTAACTTTTCTAATTAATTTTTTATTTCAAATTACTACAATTACATAGCACACTGACAATAAGAGTGGTTATGTAGTTTGGAAAATTACATGTAATACCTAATGATGCTTTTTTTCATTTTCAGGATTGGTTTTAGTTGTTTTCGTTGTTTTCAATCCAAGCTTATCCAGTACTCTGTGTGTGTTCTTTTCAATTGCGTCAATCGAGTTGGGTGTCCTTGGATTTATGGTTTTGTGGAATATTGACCTGGACATTGTCAGTGTAATTACTTTAATAATGTGTATTGGTTTCTCCGTTGATTTCCCAGCACATATGTCATATGCCTACATATCCTCAAAATATGATACTGTGGAAGAACGGGTGAGGGATATGTTGCACTCTCTGGGATTACCCATTCTGCAAGCAGCAACATCCTCTTTAATAGCTTTATGTGGTAAGCCTATGTTATAATTTTATTGTAATTCAATTTTTTAATGCTCTCAGGCGTTTTTTCTATTTTAAATGCGTTCCTCAATCTTTATAATTTAACTACATTATATTATCGGTATTTCCAGAAATTATATTAGATACATTTCCCATCCCATGCAACTAATGCAACATTAAATTCAGTTAAAGTTACAAAGAATATACTTTTGTAGCATTTACCGACTTGGTTAATTATCAATGAATGTGCGGCTTGGCTTACTTATGATTGATTATTTACAAATGCCTTAAAATCCATCTATTGTTAAAAGATATGTGAAAATAGCTTTTAATGTACTGAAATCTATACTATAATAATTCAACCTGTTGTCCAAAAGTCGTATTTTGTATGTTATTTTATTATTCCAAGTTAATTACAAATTATTAATCGATTATAACTTTTATATATGTTCCAGGGGTCGTCTTTGTGAAGTCGTACATTTTTCAACTGTTTTTTAAAGTGGTATCGCTAGTCATGATTTTCTCAGTGTTTCACGGTTTGTTTATCCTCCCGGTGTTGTTCCTTGTTTTTAAGCCGGATCCTTATCCTATATTTTCCAAAACGAAAACATATGTTGTAAATCAGTGATTTCTTTAGACATTTATATTCCAATTGTTAAAATATTTCAAGAATTGTTTGTTGATTGTGTTTTTGCTTGTGGGAGAAAATAAAATAATTTATAAAGTGAGTTTTACCTAACACCGCGAGGTTTCCATATCCTTGTTGATCTTTTCAATAGTTTTTAGAAGTCGAATGCATTGTGCTCGTAATAGTGGATGCGAAATCAAATTCTTGACACTTTGAGCTGACAGAAGTATATCAATGTATTCCTGTGTCATAGCCGTCTGTCCTGTTGGACATCTTAGAATTTCTTCGATAGTTTCTTTTGTCATGACTGCCATGACCCCTGATGTATTTAAAAATTTCTTCGTGAAGTCTGGATCCATTAACACGGTGAATGAATCACTGTATGCAATTGCGTGGACGACATCGTGCTGCAAAAATGCTCGGAAAACCTTGCTCTCCAGTAAATCCACCATTGACTCTGGGGAAAAAGCATTTCGAATCGCTTCCGAATCCACAACGGTTTTGACACTCTCAGGTGTGAAGAATTGCGACACGGTGTCACTGTTACAGAACGCAAGAACTGTTTCGGGCGTAAGTACTTCTTTTGCGGTTTCGCTGTCAATTATGATTTTTATTGATTCCGGTGTCATCAGTTTTTGTACTGGTTCTGACTCAAATATTATTTTGTAGGTGTCCCTCAAGGCGGAATCGCTATTCAAAGCTTTCTTCAGAGTATCAGGACTCATTAAGTATTTCACAAATGGGGTATTGAGTCCAGCACGGACAAATTGATTCAGAATGTTACCAGGAATTCGTCCCATTCCAGAAGCAAAGGATCCGGATTTGTCCTTAACATACTGGAAAAATGTTTGAGGCTTTTTGTACAGATTTGCAGAGGACTGGGATAATCTGGAACCAGGAGTATTCTTGTAGTTAATGTAATCCACATCATTGTCTTTGTCTTTGCTACTTTTCCTTTTAAAACTTTCTTTGCTGGTTTTTCTGGTCACGCCTTCTTTGCTATTCTTTCTGGTGGCGCTACCTCGCCTATTTGAAATGGAGAGTTTGTGCATGATTTCAAAATTAATATGAAAAATGAAAAATGAAAAATATAAATGGTATATATTCTTTAGAAAATAGAATCAAAGAACTAAGTATGTCTTAAAAACTGTTGGTCTCTTTATCCCGAATATGCGAAGACTAATGAGCCTCTCGTTTTGAAGAACGAAGCTTCTTATGCTCCAAAATAATTAACTTTATGACGTTTAACAAACTTCCCATTTCTTGTTGTACTAGTTCATTGGACATGGAAATAATTGATGGGAAGTCAAGCTTGATTACTATGTCGAAACAGTAGATTCCTTTAGTGAATAATATAATTGGTTTTTTGATTTAGAAGTTCACTGAATCAACAGAACAATTACCTAATTTGGAAAAGTTACACGGAGCACAGTACAAACTCTACAAACTATTATGTATGTACCTAGACTAGGTACTATAAGTACTAAGTATTTATTGCACACTGTTTAATGCCAATTTTCTTTAAAGTTTACAAAACCACGGGAATCGATCTAGAGATAGATTAAATAGAAATTTTGCATGTTTAAATTGCGAATATCCCTGTAGAGATTTCTTTATCAAAGTTTACACATTAACAAAAAATGCATTAACATTTTTCTGGGTGCGTAGATAGGGAATCTTGCCTCCATGTTTTTATCTCATACTATGACATAAATACTATACAGGGGTCTGTTCTGGTCAAGAAATGGGCTACAGTATATATTATGCTTTTTAGGGAAAAGAATTTCTTAATGTGTTTAGTAAATTCTACACACCAGAATACTTAACATGTTATGCCCGTATGCGTTATTTTCTACAAAAGTGTGGGAATTTACTAAAATCATTTTTGTTGCATAAAAACCTTGTATTTGAATGACATTTCCACTTTTTAATTTTCATTAATTACTGGCTCAATTTATACAAGTAAGTGTATACTGCAAGAAACTTTAATTTAGTTAATGACACTCCTTTTTCCTATAAAAGATAATTTCATCCTCATAAAGATATTATGTTAAATATAGTGACAGTAGAGAAACAAACAAGTAGATGCGTGTTTAGTCATGCATGAAAATAGTGGTGGATGAAGTGGCATAATTGATAATGATAAATTAATGATATTGATAAGTTTGTTTTATATTAATAAAAGTATTTTAATATTGCATTTCTTAGTCAATGTTATTTGCTATGGTTGTGAACGTTTTGATAAACATTTCTCTTAGTACTGGTGCCAAAAATACATTCCTGACGCCCTCAATCTTGAACATTCTGTCAATATATTCCTGATTCATGTTGTTTACCGCTCCTGGACAATTTATTGCGTCTTGGACAGCTTCTGGTGACGTCACGGCCTTCACCCCTGAAGTGTTCATGAACTTCTCATGAAAATCTGGATTCATTATCCCCGTGTAGAAATCACTGTACGCAAACTCGCGTATAGATTCCGGTTGCAAAAATGTCGTGTAGGTCTTGCTCTCCAATAATGTCAGCATTGCCTCAGTTGAGAAAATATTTAGGAAGACTTCTGAATTTACAATGAATTTAATATTTTCCGGCGTAACAAACTGTGCAATTGCGTCATTGTTGAACAGAGAAAGTACATTTTTAGTTGTCACAATTTTTTTTGCCGTTTCGCTATCGAAAATAATTTTCATTGTTTCCGGGGTAATTAATTTCTGCACGGGTTCTGACGTTAAAATAATTTTGTAAGTTTCTTTCAAAACCGGGTCGTTGTTCAAAGCTTTTTTGATTGTGTTTGGGTTCATTAGGTATTTCACGATTGGCGTATTTAGTGCAGCTCGAACAATTTGATTCATGATGGACCCATTAAATTTGCTTACTCCATTTGCCAACAATCCAGATTTATCTCTCATGTATTGTACAAACGAGCGACGTTTTTTATGTACCTTTTCTGTAGATTGTGATATTCCAGAGTCTGTAGGTACATTGATACAATCCTCGTAAATGCAATCACTCTCAGGGTCTGAACTTCCTTGACTGCATATAGAAAAAGTTCTTGATCTTCCGCTTCGCTTGCTGTCCATGGAAACGGTTCTTGGTCTCATAACTTCCACCATGATTTTGAACTTTTGAAATCTGAAATTTGAAATTTTCTAGGAATAGAGAGGAAATAGGAATGTATCTGAACACCAGAATAAAATAATGTACGTCCACCCAACTCAGAGTGACGCTCAAAAGTAAATCTGCTTCCACATCCACATCCACCTCGTCTGATTAAAAGTTGCTTACCGCTATGTCGACCTGGACCTGCCTTCCAACAACAAGCAATACAAAGTTATACAACTACGTACATGTAAAAGTATTGAAGAGTTGCATTATTCTAACCAAGACTTTTCTTGTTTAAGCTTATGATGTAAGATCAAGACCAGCTTTTATTCGAAGAGTGACTTTATAAAAAACATTCAAATATGTACGTCGAAAAAAACTATGTAAAACAAGAAAAATGTAGGATGGGCATGTAACTATGCTAATTTATTGAAGTTCAAGGTAACAAAAATAGGTACCTTTGTTAAAATCGTTCACATTATGCAACACTATGTATAAATTAGATATTTTTGAGATGAGTTTTTTAAGCGTTGTCAAAACGTTAACAAATCTGGAGCTTTCAAAAACATTTTGCTAAAATGCTAAACTCAGATTATATAAATTATATAAATATTGCGAACTATATTTTACAGATATTAGGGGGATATAGTTGTATCTATGTCACAGTGTGTTATGCAAGAGATTTTATTATGCCAAGACGTACATTTACATATCATAATAGTACTGTAGTAGGTAGTTGTGTATATTAATTGTTTATTGCTTATTTATGTGCGTACATCTTTTTATATTATGTAATATCAATTTAAGTGACATGTTCTTCGAATTTTTACCTGCCTGCATCAATAACAACATAAATTTTCTTTTTATTAGCGTAAAAACAAGTTTCATATTGATGTTGCGTAGTTTTATAACTAATAATACAATGGTGTTTTGATTTTGGCTTGTTCATTCAGCTACGTATAGCAAATTTAACTGATCAATACACAAGAATGCAGTAGCAATGCAAAAATTACATTGTTTGCAGGTGTTATCTTGGTACTCCGCAGTTGCTAAGCTTATTTCTAGGGATGTCTGCTAAAAAGTGGGTCGGAACGTTGTGTCGACTAGGAGCTACCAGTTTTTCATTTATGAATCTCAATAACCTGAAAGAAACTGAGAGTGAACAATCTCGTTATAGCCCAGCCGATGAGGAAGGAATATTAATACATTGTGGTTGTGGTAAATAAAATGGTTTTACTATGGTAGCAAGCAAGTATACCCATTACCCATATGACGCGAATATTATATTCGAATAGTATATAATTTAAACAACCTAATCAGGGAAGTTTATTATATGGAAGGAGAAAATGCTCAGACTCTGTTATTATGTAATACCTGTGCTTTATATTCATATTGTAATAATTGCTTTTGCTTACGCATTGTCAGTTTGCACAGGAAAATATTATTTTCAAGTAACTACCTATTTATTTAAAAAACTATAAGCGTTAATACAAATTATTTGATAAACCACTCCGCGTCTATTGTAAAGATTTCTTTGCAATATCATGATTCGCTTTGCATATGAAACGCAATTTATTTGCGAATAAATTTTGTTTTGTTTTCTTGGCCTGTTTTTTAGTTTTTCTGGAGAAGCTGCCAATATATTGCTATATATTTATTAAATATTGAATGCATTACACGTTGTAAATGCCCAAAGTTTATTTTTGAAACTCGCCAATTGAAAATACAAAAAGCTTTATTAATTTTGAAACAACACTTAGTAGTACAATCCTGTAACTTGTAAATATGTTATTTAAAATTTTCCAAACTTCGTAAAAGTCGCATAGTCTGCTCTCTTAATCCTTGATGTCGTGCTAGATTTCTGACAGTTTCAATTTTCAATAACATGTCAATATATTTTTGATTCATAGTAGCTTTCGCTCCTGGACAATTCAGGGCGTCCTCGATAGCTTCTGGAGTCATTACCGCCTGAGCCCCGGAAGTGTTTAGGAATTTCTCATGAAACTCTGGACTCATTAACTCTGTGTAGAAATCACTATAAGCAATCTCGTGAATTACTCCCGGTTGGAAAAAACATCTGAACATATTGCTCTCCATATATTTCAAAATTGCTTCCGGAGAACAGACATTTCTCACAATTTCCGAATTTAAAATGTAATTAACATTTTCTGCATGCATAAATGCTACGAGAATTTCATTGTTCAACAAAAGGAGAGCATTCTCAGGTGTAATTACATTTTTAGCAGTCTCGCTGTCCAGGATAATTTGCATTGCTTCTGGGGTCATTAATTTCTTCACAGGGTCGGACGTTAAAATAATTCTGTAGGTTTCTTTCAACACTGGATCGTTATTCAGAGCTTTTTTGAGGGTGTGAGGGTTCATAAGGTATTTTACGATTGGTGTGTTTATCCCCACACGAACTAACTGATTTAGTACCGATCCTGGAATTCGGCTGACACCAGTTGCAAAGGATCCGGATTTTTCCCTAAAATATTGTGCAAAGGATCTGCGCCTTTTGTACATTGTTTCAGATGTTGTCGATGTAGAAACTGAGACACAATCTTCATAATTTTCTTCTTCCACTGCAATGTTTTGGTGTTCTACATCAAGGGCCTCGTTTAATCTTGTGTTTGTTGTGAGACTATCTTCTCTTTTTATTCTGAGTCTGGGCGAATTTTCTTTTTGAATTCCGGCCATAATTCCAAAATTAAATGTATTAATACTTGGGAGTATTTAATAAATACCCAATTTAACAAACTGAATTTTTGCTGAACCAGGTGAACTATGGAAATACGTATCTTGTCAGCTTTGTGCATTGAAAGTTATAGTCTATATTCAACATTTACAGCAACTAAAACTATTAAATGGTGATACTTTTGGCATTTTTACACAAAACCAAAATGAATGGTTTTTATTTTAATCATCGGTTAGACGACGTAGATTAATATCATTTTAGCTAAAGCAGGTACTAGGTTCTATAAGCGTAATACTACATACATAATTAAGTAGGCCATTATTCATTATTTGGTAACTTCCTGTCCTGTCACTTGAGTCCTTGTATTTTAAAATGGTTAATATGTATAATAACATCAATGCATTGTATTGCACTGCGATTCTGAAGCGAACTCAATGTTAAATATCGTGTTGAAAGTATTCCACTAACTAGAGTTGTAATGACGTCTACTATAAGTAGATAACAGGTTTGTAATGCCTATGTTTAATCATTATTTTGTCTGCGTACTTATTTACTATCAGTATATTCTCAAACTCGACTCGAATTAGAATTGCAAACACAAAACTATTTGTGTAATAGCGATTTTTTCTTCATTAGCTATGATGTAAGCCAAAGTTAGTAAAAAATACGTTGCAGTAACTATTAGGTACCTGGATAATTGTAGGTGAACTTGACATTGATCTTGAACTTGAACGCAATCGGCTGTAGAAACGATTGCAAAAAACATGTATGAGCAAGTTTTTAGTGTTTTGCAACATATTGTATCTGTATGGTTGATTAATCTTTGAGTGAAAGGATGTTATTTGAAATTGTTCACACAGTGATTCTCTCCTGAGATAATTTGCATACTAAACCTACCTCAATATTCCATTTAGGTATTACACAGTGTATTTTAATTCACACAAAGGAAATTTTTCCATACGGGATACTTTACATTCAGATCAGACTGCACTTCACTTAGTATTACAAATACCTACAAATATAAAAGTGTGTACAATACACAGTGCAATAGCCAAATACAATCAGTGTGTGTATTTATTGTACTGTGAGGTGTTATTGTTAATATTCCCAGAGGATTCTCCAGTTGCCATAAACTTAATCTGTATTAGAACGAGGACGTATGTTAACCAAACGCTCATTGCCTGCGAAAACAACCAAAAATGAAATAATATATTCCCTCATCGAAGAAATACGAAATTTGCAGATATTTTAAGGCATTTACATACCACTCCAAGAAATGCATACTTCAGTGTAAAGAAGGGACCAGCTTGAACTCCAAAATCAAAATAATTTGACTGCAAGAAGATGCAAGCCGCTTGCAAGGCATTCCGATCCTGGATAGTATTTCCATTTTCAAGAGATACCATTTCCAATGTAATTCTTTCTATAGACGAATCTCTGAAATCGATCACCTTCAACGACACAGAGTATATAATTTTTTATACAAGGATAATTTCTGTTTCAATATTATTTTCTGGATAGTTCAAGATCTTCTAATTAACATTACAATTCATTACATGGATTGTAAACCTGAGATAAATAATGTTTTTGGAATTAAGTTCAAAAACTTGTGCAATTACAGATATGAGTAGTAGATAAAAACAAAATAATTTATGTGATATACCTTTTTATGGCAATGAGCAGCTATCCATAGTAAAACTACTCGTTGAATAGTAAAAATTGCGGAGTCGATACGTTTTCCAAAGCTGCATTCCGCATCTAAGACATTGGTAACATGATCTGACAAACACATGAAAGTCACAAAGAACTCCCACAGAAATATGTGCTGGAGCGCACTGTTAACTCTCGAGACCATCATTTTTGCATGGCTGAATTTAAGTATTAATGTTCCGTAAATATTTACGGAATCGAATTCAAGATATTTTAAATCACTGACAATCTCGTAAATTGCAAAAACGGCAATGCCCGACAAAATATTTTGAATTGCGTATAATAAAGGACTACTACAAATTATTATGTAGCCTAATATAGCTTTAAAGTTCACCAATGGGGTAATTTCTCCTGTATGACACGTTCCAGCTTCCACTTCATAAAAAAGATATTGAATGAATCCAATTCGGCATCTCCAATTATCAAAGAATAAACCAAGAGAATATTCCTTTTGAAAATTTAACAAAGTAAAACATATTTGGAATCCGAATAACACATACAGAAGCATGAGACGCTGAAATTGTAACAAAATATTAATTATGGGTTAATGAGCAACTCTAATTACTTTAAAGATGTAATGTAATATAATCTATGTTGTTCTAACCTTTTCGGAAAATAATTTAGGGGAATTAATTGCTATATTTATAACACATATTATTTTTTCTGTCTCCATCCAACAGAAATGCAAAAATGATAAGTAATAAAAATTGTACGATAGTTCATTTCCAAACTCGAACACTATCGCTGGTTTCTTGGATAAGTTGCTTCCAAACTTTGTGAATAATTGTATAACTTGGGCACAAAGCGAAAACACGTGTACACATCCACACAAAATCTGGCATTGCAAAAATTAAAAAAGAGAAAAAATGAATTAGAAAAAGTAATATTTACAGAGTGAAGCGTTTCTATTTTAAAATGCTGATTATAATTTTCGTTACAACTAGTATTAACTAATTACTGGAAATTATTATTACTCACTTTCTGTAGGGAATTGCATTTTACACAATATTCATTATTATCAACACAGAATTCTATCCGAAACGGAATTGCAATCAAATAATAAGAAATATTAATTAGTTTGGACAATGCTATTGGAAATAGGTAGCTGCACTTGGTCGTCGTCTCGTCGATTGTCACTGGATGAATGGCAGACTCCCGTCTTGCCGACACTGGGGTTGTCATTTTTTACAACAAATAAAAGACTTTTTAAGTTTTGTCGTTGCACATTTCATTTTAGAAAGTCATTATAAAGAAACAAGTTAAAACTGTCGGAAATCGCGATATTATTTAACGTTTCTACCTAAGCGTACATAATTTGTAACAAAATGATTCAAAAAATAAGTACCATTGTACAAATTGAATAATTTAATTAACTGTGCAGTATGTTACGTATACTGATATATGTAATAAATTTTTGGTAGTGGGAGGGACTTCTGTTTTGCTAATGTAAACGAAAAAGTACATTCAAAACAAATATATTTGCCAAGTACCAAGTGACAAACAATTAACGTTTAATGTCCAATACAATGTTTTGTAACTGTTTCATTTAATGGTGAGGATAGTGACACTTTATGATATTGGCTAAATATTTAAGCTTTTTCCAGGCTATTGTTTTCACAGACTATAATGTTTTCTATGTTTTCTGTGTTTAACCATTCCTGAAAATTGCAGTGTATTTACTCCAACTCTTGTAAAAGTATTACAATTCAATTCCACATTACACAATATATTATAGGTACCGATTTATGCTTCCGTTTGTTAGCTTCATTAATAAACGTCACATTTCTAATCACTTAGCCATTAGCCATAATACTAAATTATCTGGGTAATAGGCTTCATAAACACAATATAGCTAAATATAACCTGCATATTTAATACGCGGTACACTCGCTACCTTCCAGTTAATTTTCTCATTTTCTGGGACATTGTACGTACCTTCTCTTGTAAGTCCACTATTACTAATTAGCTAACCAATAGTAACAGTAACATGCAAGGAGAATTGACCTACTTTATGCACTCGATGTTTTATTCTTTAGTGAATTAGTTTCCTGGTATTATGAACAAAGTAGCTAAATACTTAATAGTATAAAATACATGTATCAATGGCTATAGATCATTGTGAAATTAGCATGTAATACTTTATGGAGCAGAACATCATTTAAAAATACGGTAGATTTAATCGACACGTGTGTATTTGCGTGGGAAATATTGAGATAATTAGCTAAACATATTAAATTACTTCATTACATAGGTTAGAATATCAATATACTGCAGATATTTTACTAGAATGTTTCATAACTGCTAGCGTATTTACTCTCATTATGCAATCTTTAGGTATTTATAGACGTATACTATTCACATGCACTAGTATTGTGCAGGAATATGCGAAACTTACTTTTATTACGTTTTGGAAAAAATTAACGGTTTTACAGGGTTTACTTTAATATAGGGTGGCATTGAACTGTACTTTTATTATTTTTATTGCATAGCATAATGTTCTAGTGGAAATACAATAAGCTCTCTGTCTCTGGAACTTTAATGGTGGAAAATTCCAGTTCAGTATAAAAAAGAAAACAAAAGTTCACACACTAAGATACTATTAATCGAAATATTTCTAGCAATGTCACAATGGTTTCCTGGAACGTGGTAGGTTATGTTGTAATTTGTAATATATATTTAGAATAGGTACGTTTTAATTATACAAGATAAGTTCATAATATTTGAACTGTAACAAATAAATATATAGGCAGTTGGCAGTTTCTGTTCAAAATGATCAGTTGGTGGCTAGTTTCCCTAATTTCACATTATTTATTAGTAATCCTACTGCAAAGTGAGGTTTTGGCTTCCAATCACGTAGTAAGCCATGGTAAGTACAAAGCTGTGTACATACACACTGATAGCATAAACTGTAGCTACAGATAATGTAACTATGTTTATTTGTTAATCTTTAATATTTACTATCCGTAATTTTTACTGTTAATTAATTAATTCTAGCATGTGGCAATACAGCAATTAAAAAATGCAATTCTGTGTCAGTTTCTGCCGGACTGTTGTTTCTAGGTTCCGTATCCCTTAAATGCACCCAAACAAGCATACATATACATACGTTACATACATATGTTGCAGGCATTAAGCAAAATCCGGCATTAGCGTTAATTCCTAGGCAATAAGCAAAATGTTCCCCAAATTGCAGTTTTTGGCCATAAATGAGTATTGAGCTTAAAATTTCTTCATATTGAATTTATCAGTCTGATAGAGCAATTAACGGGGATTCCAAAAAGTGTTACCTCCACAATGTGGGATTATAAATGCCTATTTTCTAGGCACTTATACTCGAAAATTTAACTGCCTCTAAAATGGAAATTTATAATCTCAAATTGTTGAGGTGACATTTTTTGGAATCCCTGTTAATTGCTCTATCAGACTGATGAATTCAATATTAAGAAATTTCAAGCTCAATACTCATTTATGGGCAAAAACTGCAATTTGGAGTAAA
The DNA here is from genome assembly GCA_034694165.1 of Tomocerus mixtus. Taxonomy (NCBI): domain Eukaryota; kingdom Metazoa; phylum Arthropoda; class Collembola; order Entomobryomorpha; family Tomoceridae; genus Tomocerus; species Tomocerus mixtus. Next base: position 10,660 of record JAQFYC010002022.1, on the reverse strand, counting down.
TTTTGCTTATTGCCTAGGCATTAACGTTAATGCCGGATTTTGATTAATGCCTACAACACAACACATATACTTAATATGCGTATTTATACATGTCGTTTTTATTTAACGCGGTTTATATTAATAAACTATATTACGCATTACAATAGTACGCTTGTTATATATAACTGGGATAAAAATTAAATTATCTTTGGGTATTTTCAGGATACGAAGATTTTTATACTTATTTCATTGCGGAATCTGTTAAACATGAAGGAAATTACGAAATGGACAATTCCCCTTCTGGGATTCCATGGTTGGATATAAATCTACTGGACAAGGGTGCCAACTTCTACGAAAAAAATTTCCTCGGAGCAGCTGGTGCATTTATGTGGGCACTAAATGAAGTTCTGGCCATGAAGACATTTTCTTCCGTTCCAGCATCTACTGGAAGCTTGCTAACGGACACGAGAGCATACCACCGAATGTTGAAAACACTTCTCCACGTTGATAATTGGTGCAAAGCTGGTTCAAAAATGTTTGATCTCGAAAGTGATGCCGAGAAATCATTCCGAACTGTACGTAAAAGACACCAATCCGCTGTTTACATTGCGCATGAAACAGATCGAAGCTTAAAAGGAATCTCCCTGCTGGACAAGGATCTAATTGAAACAAATAAAGATAGAAATATGCTGGAAAACCTCCTCGTAGCGTTTAAAGCTGATTTGGCATTTGTTGATACAAGTGAATCCCCTCTGCACTTACTTGTTTGGAATTCTTCGAATCCGGTGGGACAATTTGACTTGGGTGTGGCTCAGTTCATTCTTTATTCTCATGTTGTGATGACTCCAGAAATATTTGGGGTTTTAAACGCTTCTCCAGATGATTTCATAGCTTATGTTCATATGTGGGCAGTTATTGGAAGAAAATTAGGGATAGAAGATCGGTTTAACGTCGCTCTGAATTTAAAACCGGAGGATTACGAAAGATTTTACAGAAATATAGTTGTGGCTGGTTTGAAAACTGTAGACATCCACAATGTTAATTACATGAGCAAAGGAATGGGATTGACTGCTAAAAATTTCCTTATTCCTTCCTTTTTGCGTCTGAGATGCTGGATGTATTATGTAATGATAAACACACTACTAGGATTTCAGGGATACAATTTGCAGAGACAATTCGATCTGGAAGATCTTGTGTGTCTGATTTATCTTCCACTTTTTGAACAACCACAAATTCCATTTCGCATACCAGCTCTTAATTCTCTCTCTACTCTCGTTTTCAAAAGTTGGTTTACTCAAGAGCTAAAATCTAATTCGATTAAAGATTGAAATAGAGGGAATATTTATCGATATTAGTTAAACATTATACTAAAAGTGAATGTGCAATAATTAATTGTGAGGCTTAATTACTACTTAGCATTCCACTATTCATTTTTATACCATTTATTATTTTTAAATAACTTACCTTATTATTTTGTTTCTCCAACAAATGTATGTGTTCAAATACTACAGATAACAAGCTTATGTACACAAGATGCTACAGTTTAAGAATATATTAACAATTTCCTTATAGTATATGAGTTGCAGGTAGTATTATAAATCTTGCATAATGCAATACAATACTTTTCAGCAAAAATCCTTGAAACCAATAAAAAGGTTACACAAAGTCGGTAAGCGCTCTTGGCTTTGGTAGGAGACGCTGGACTGGAACTGGAACTGGTTTCGTTTGATGGTCTTCGCAATTGTAAAAACTTCACAGTTCTTGCACAAACATTACAAATTGCATCTTTTATTAGATAATAAATATGTATTGTGGAATATTTTTATGTATTGTGCAGTGAGAAAAGCTTGTGAAAAATCACATTACAAGACTTTACGTTTTTACTTTCAAATGTAAATAATTTGTTATCAATATGTGGAACATGTTAAATATTTGCACAGATAAGCCATTGACGTCAAGAAAGATATGTAGAAATAAAATAGGTGTAAGAATAAGAAGGCGTTGGATTATTCTGATTTTATGCAATACGAAATACATTATTCTTGCACTTAACTTAAACACGATTAAACTGTTGTAATTAAATATGTAACAAAGCATCACCGCTAATATCAGGATATTATGCAGTATGCTTTAAAACAAGTATGTACCTCGCTACGGGTTCCCAACATTAAGAAAATAAATTAGATAATTTGAAATGTATCTCTGTTAATCACATTTACTGACGAATATAAGGACTTAATGAAATTCTGGAACAACCCAGCTACCAACAATGATATTTTATACTAAATTAATTTTGTATTTATTGAGCAAGTAGACTCTGTGGTAATGGGTCAGCCGAATTTGCTATGTTTACGTATACTTGTAGTTCGTACACTTTTTTAAGTAGGTTTTCATACAAAAGGAAAGCATTAATTGCAATTCGTTTGTATTGTAGTAACTTTTGAAACTAACATTGGTCGAATTAAATTAATTATTTAAATAAAAAGGGATTTTGCACCTACTGCATTCATAATGGTTGCTGTGAACGACTTTTTCAGTTTGTTATTTTTCAAATTAGGATACTCAATTGGAAAATACCCAAAAGTTAATATTGTGGTTCCAGTTGTTGTATCAATTGCTTTATTCAGCGGAGTTTATACTTTTAAATTTGAAAAAAATATTAAATATTTGTTTACGCCACAAAATGGACTGGCTCAACAAGATGGGGAATTGATTGAGAAATATTTTCCAATGGATTACTCAGAAAAGTTTACGCCTTCTAGAATGCCAAATCTTGGTCGTTTTACCAGGTAATATTTTTCTATATTACTTTCTTTCAAATATTATTTGTAAAATTCAAACCACTTACTTTATTAAGATACCCCAACCTAAAATTAATATTTTGAAATGTATATCAACTTTGATTTGGCTAGAGTTATAATAACAAACAAAGATGAGGGCGGCTCAATTCTAAAATCAGGAATATGGTCTGAAATTATGGAAGTGGATCAATTAGTTCGAAATATTTCCATAGGCGATTTAAATTATGACTATTCGCAATTGTGTGCCTCGTGGAATGGGGAGTGCTACAAGAATACACATTTAGGTCTTGGAAGCATAATAGATAAAGTTGTCAATGGGTCTCTACGGCTTAGTTACCCTGTAATGTTTAATCCAGTCAACTTTGAGAGCTACGAGATGAATTTGTTCTTTGGAGGCATAACTCTAGAAAATGGATCAACCACAATAGAATCTATAAAAGCTATCGATCTCATTTATTTTGTAAAATCTGGAAATGCAGAAGAGGATATCATGTAAGAATTTACGTTACACCATTAAACTAAATATTATTTAGTTCAAATAAATATATATAATATATATATCAATAGATAAAAATTAAGAACATCTATCCGCATAATAATATTTTTCCATACCTGTGATTTTAGTGGAGAGAAATGGGAAAGTGCTGTAGCTGATCGTTTAGTAGAATTGGAAAATAGTTGGAGGAGTATTAACGTGTACCACGCGTCCACGGAATCGTACACGGCAGAATTGCACGACAACATGTTTTCCGTTTTTCCAAATTTCTTCCTGTCAAGCGCATTGATGATGGTTTTCGTCATTATCACTTCGTATACAGGAGATTGGGTCACTTCAAAACCTTTAGTTGTTTGTCTGGGAATAATTTCCGCCTCATTAGGAACTGCTGCCTGTGTTGGATTCCTATGTTACATCGGAATTGTATGATAACATAATTTTCTCTTCTCTAATAAATATTAAGACAAATAAATTCCCATTAATTCCAGTAAATTATTAACATGCACTTTTTTAAATTCACAGGAACTCATCGGTATAAACATGGCTATCCTCTTTATCGCTCTTGGTAATTCTTTTTTGGTAGTTCTCTTGAAAAAATAGTTAATATTTTTGCGGTAATTATAATTTATCATTTATGCAGGTGTTGGTATGGATGATACTTTTGTTGTGGTTGCTGCCTGGTGGAAAACTTCACCAACGGATTCAGTGCCTCAACGAATGGCTGAATGCTATTCTGATGCTGCAGTGTAAACAATAATGATCCTGTTTATATCTTATAATATTATAATATAATATAAGTATAATACATTATGTTATACAACTAGTAAAAATTAAACGACAATATTTTTTGGCACCATTAGCTTTTATTTATTACGCTTTTAATTAGTAGCCTCTAGAAGTTTCGTATGAAAAAATTTACGAACTATGTATCCCGTGTGTTTAATAACTTTTAAATGTTTAGCACTATCTGTATAATTGTTTCTGTGCTCTCTGTTCCGTCTTTATTTAATCAAAGCATGGTAGGTTTAATTTTTTGGTTAATATTCTCTTGATTGTCCATATTTTAGGTCCATTACTGTTACAACATTGACAGACGCATTGTCGTTCTACGTTGGAGTCCTTTCAAGTGCACCTTCCATTCGAATATTTTGTATTTATGCCGGAACAGCTGTTTTGTTCATTTACATCTGGCATATCTTCTTCTTCGGTGGCATCTTAGCCCTCAGTGGTTACTATGAAGAAGAGAATCGTCATTCTGTATTATTCTGGAGGAAGGTGATACCCAAATCAGAATCAGGTAAGTCAACGTCAAATATATGCATTGTATTGTACATTGTAATCTGCGGACTGTTTGTGATTGTGCAAACAGTCAATATGTTTCCACAATTATAGTTCCTGACTGCAAGCCAAAGAGTTTACTAATTTTATTATATAACAATTTGTACAGGGAGGCTTTCAGTATTTTCTCGTTGGTTTCTGACTGGCGGAAATACATCAGCTGCTCAAGAAAAGCCAAAAGATAATGTAATGATGGAATTTTTTAAAGAGTCTTTTGCCCCATTGCTGGAGAAGACATTCGTTAAAATCATCGTACTGTTTGTATACTTGGGGTACATTATGATATCGGCCTGGGGAGTTTCCCAGTTGCAAGAAGGATTAAGAATGGCTAATCTTGTTAATGATAATTCATTCTTGCATGATTATTACATTAAATCAGATGAATATTTTCGGAAATATCCAATCAGAATGCAGGTAATATAATTTTTCATATATGCACTTGTCTTTAGTTTTCTCACTTTTATTTATTCTACGTACATGTTTATTACCAACAGGTTACAGTGACAACACAGCTGGACTACAGTGTTAAGGAGAATCAAGAAAAAGTTTTAAATGCTATTAAAAATCTCGCAAATACAAAATATACGACACTGGAATATGAAGAAAACTGGCTGATAAGTTTTCTGCGTTTCGTTGAAAATTATGGGGAATTTTATGAATTACATATAACCAAAGAGGAAGATTTTATTGACACTTTGAGGACACATTTTTTGACCAATACGAGTTATTACACAGAAGACGTTAAATTTAATGAGAATTTTACGAAAATAATCGCAACACGGTAAAAAGACTTCTTCTAAAACTTAATTAATATTAAAAGTGTCCTCTGTTTTGACATTTTTGTATATTTTGAAGCAACTGACAATTTATTTCTCAATTACAGTTATATCATTCAAGTAATTGATGTACTGGATGCTATTGATGAGAGAAACCTATTCGTGGAAGCAATAAAAATTGCCAAAGAGACGCCAGATTTGGAAGTAACAGTTTTCCATCCATTTTTCCCTTTCTACGAAATGACAGATGGACTAAAGAGGATGACCCAAATGCTAGTCAGCATTGCTGCAGGTTAAATATCATTTTATGCTAAGAATTGTATGCAATTATATTTCATGAAACGTTTTCTAATTCTATTTTGTAATTTTCAGTATTGGTTTTGATTGTCTTCATTGCATTTAATCCGAGTTTGGCCAGTTCCAGTATTGTGTTCTTATCCATTGTGTCAATTGAATTGGGTGTTCTGGGATTTACGGTTTTGTGGGATATTAATCTGGATATAATTAGTACGATCACACTGATTATGTGTATTGGGTTCTCTGTGGATTTTCCAGCTCATGTTTCATACGCCTACATATCTTCAAAGTACGATACCCCAGAGGAACGGGTGAGAGACACGCTACACTCTTTGGGACTTCCGATTTTACAAGGCGCTACTTCAACTCTTATTGCCTTATGTGGTATAGGGATATTTTTTCTATTTATAATGAAACTCTTTAGGGACAATATTGAAATGGAAATCAAAAAAGTTGCAATCTTAGTTGCAGTCTTTTATAAATACATCATAATATGGACCTAAGATGTTACATTTCTTTTTTTCAGGTCTATTTTACGTAAAGTCTTACATTTATCAAATATTTTTCAAAATCATATCGTTAGTCATGGTTTTCTCTGCTTTCCACGGTTTGTTCATCCTGCCAGTCCTTCTACTTATTTTTAAACCGGATCCACATCCCATCTTCTCAAGAACTAAAACTTTTGTCTTAAACGAATCAAGCCATTCCGATGAACCGGGAAAGTTTACCAAATACGACACTTCGACAAAAATATTTTAACCCAGAATAAAATTATTTTCGAATTCGTTGAAGTTTACAGCAGCATCAATAAAGAGTAATCCCTCAATTGCGTAACACTTTACAAAACCTAAACAAGTTAAGCGTTAAACATTTGGTCGGGCAAAATGTGTTTTTCCAATTTCCTAAGCATTTAATTTCCTATTTTTGTCTTGTGTATTTCCTGCCATCAATAAATATTGACACATAAGAATGTACAACAATTGTAAATATTAGCATATTTGCTATTTCACCTGATAAATAATTATTACATAATTATAACGATTGCACCGACCGACCGGCTTTATTCAAAGCTAACATAAAATACAAATTACGTACTGACATATAACGGTATAAGGACAGCTAAGCCGAAGACAGTAAATAACAGGTTCTAATACGCAAACTAAAATATCTAGAAATTACCAATATTTATAAATATATAGGTTAATTTTGGTTTGATAAAGTGTCCTCGAAAGTGAATTATGAAAAAAAAAATTGAAATACGCCCTACAATCAGACATAATGTGCCAAATGGTATGGAGTTCTGTAAAAGGGGATATATATTCGGAATGTACTTATATAGGCAATTGTGCCCGAATTGTCGGATAAAATATTTTGTCAATGTTCCAAATTATAAATCCACGAATATACTAGGAATATAATCAACATAGAATAGTATATAATGTGATTTATTTATGTGTCAATAACAGTTCAATATAAGGTTTCCAAATGCTAGATGCTAGCGCGATGTATTACAAGAAATGCACTGAAACTGGTTGTTTTTGAAGAAGAAAAATTATTATCGCCATCTTGAAAAAATCCCTTGAATTTTCAATACAATATATATCATATAGGAAACACGATACAATAACCATTACGATGATCTAAACAAAACGATCATCAGTCAACAAATAATAACACTGTTACCGTAAAATTTGGTATGCAGTTTTTGGGTCAAAACATTAATACAATAAATTTTAAATTAATATTGAATTTACCAATTTGATGAAATAATTAACGGGGAATAAGAAAAGTTCAACTGGTTGTACAATGGATATTTATCATAGCAGAGGGTTGAGGTGATACTTTTCTGATTTTCTGTTAACTGCTTAATCAAACTGGTAAATACTATATTTATTTAAAATTTGTCGTATTAATGTTTTGACCTAAAAACTGTAATTACCGTCATTGCCTAGGCATTACCGGTAATGTCTTATTTTATTACACATTTTCCCGGTAATATGCATATACACCAATGTATGTACATAGGTAATAAATATTTAGTATGGCCTATGCATTGGCGCCTACAGAATAAGTGTTATTGTCAATGTGTTATTATTTATTTTATTTTTATCCCTCGAAGAGTACAATTTATTTGGAATTTAAAAAACAATAACGATTGCCTATTTTTCTAAGTAAGTAGGTAATTACATTTTTATGGTTTAATGGATATTCGTGTATTACTAATAACAAATAAGTAGTCAGGTATTTGAAATATATATTAAAAAATTAATAACATAGAACTAAGGATTCGTAAAACTGGAGTTAAATGTTTTGCTTAATACATGACAAGTCACTATTTTATTGACATTTTCAATTCAAACATTTCCACAAAATGTAGGAGCATTAAAATTAATAGATTATACAGATGCTGAACTTATTATAAAATAAATTACATCAAATCGCGCAATAAAATTTTAAAAATTAAGCAACGAATGAAACAAAAATAGGATATTTCGATTATCAAGGTTTTCTTAACCAAAATGAACTAATGAAGTCCCAGAAGCATTCAGGCGTACAAAAATATTCAAAATATCCATAACAAATAGTTTTTACTCCTATGCAAATGCAATAGTCATCGCATCCACTACAATCGGACAGTTTAGCGACAAATATGTCGTCAGAATCCTTAAGTGTAATGTTCGCTGGGAGCATCTTTGTGTCTCCAGTAATGTTGGCTCCGCAGGCGACATATACGGCAGCCATCAATGTAAGTAAAACAAAATAGGTCTTCATCTAGTAGAACGAATAAATGTTAATTATCAATGAAATTAAGAAGTCGACTTTAGTTAAAATTTTACTTCATTATTCTGTAAAGTATGTATTCAAAAACCTAAAATCTGCTGAGTCAAATACTGCGTCAACTAGAACTGCATAAACTATAAACCCTTACGAATTATATTTGTTTCAGTATTATGTAACCACGATTCCAATTTCTTTGTCTTTCATTGCCGGCATTATTTCTTTAAAATTTAAACAGTTTTGCAAATTGGGGATATTACAAAGATGCCCCATTAAACTCCACATGGTACTCAACACATTATTGTGAATAATAAAATGTGGTTGGCTAATTTTTAGTTGATTTTTAGTTGACAAATTATTTATGCTATTTAAAAATTATTCCATATTTTCCTTATAAATGCATACGTGGTTTAAATTTTAAACTATCATTATATAATGCACGACAAATAATAAATGGACCAGCCTGAGCCTATTTCAGTTAAAGTTAAATTAACTGGAAAACTGTAAATACAATACAAGCAATAACACTTACGTCGGAATTTAGTAGCTAGCAGGTCCGTACTCGTGGAAGGAATGTTGTGAAAAGATGTTCTGAAAATCAAATGCAATAACGTGTTGTAAGGTCACTTACATACTACATACTAATAAATAACAATAATGCGGATCTAAATTATCTGAATAAAAATGCAAGGCACAAACTATATAGAAAAATGTATATTATGTTTATAGGTAAATAGTGTTAAACTTTTTATGAATGATAACAAAGAATATACTCACTTGCGTATTTGTGCAGCTTCCCTGTTTCTCCGTTAGGTTCTTAGGTTCCTACTTCTCCACAGTTTTGCTCAGTACACTTAATGGTTCGACTACAAAGTGACGACTGATAAATAACAAGGAACAAACGTTCCCTTTATATACGATTTGTCAGACAAGAGTGTTTCAAACAAATGCGTGTTTTCCGCAGTTAGATTATGGGAAGGGGGAAGGTACATTCTACGTTATTAGCATTTCTTGCGTTCTCTAATGCCCTACATGTAATCCATATACCATGCAAGTTGCTAGATGTATATCTTGCATACTACCTAAACCCCTTTAAAGATAAGCCGAATATATCTATTCCAATAATATCCATTGTAGTATACTTGTCATTCATGCACAATATTAACAACACAGTAGCTGTGGTCTTTGAAAGATATTACAACTCCTTTGGTGTGTTTTAGTGCGGACCTTGTAATTAAGCTTTGGGGTGGGAAAATGTCAAAATTAAAGACAAACAGGTTGGTGGCATTATAGTAGATCGCGAAATATATATTAGTTATTGTACCCTCATTTACAAATACATGCTTAAGTTTTATTATTACGACAGTTGGTTTATGTATGTACTTAATTGTATTTACTTAGCTTGACAGACACGACATGGAACATATAACTTGTAGGATTCATAATATAAGTACTATTATAATTAATGGACGCTTTTGTGTTAATAGCGAGATATTTCCCAGGAATATTGGAAATGGCGGGGAGTATTGTATAATTTTATTTTAGTTGTTTCAAAAATATTTAATTCAATTGTCTAATGGATGATTTGTAATGAGCATTCGAACATTGGCTTCTATTAGGCTTGTCGTCAAGTCCAATATTTCGCTGTGGACTTTTATTAGTAGCTTTACATTGTACGGAATATATATTTATTGTTAGGAACAGATTAAAAACCTACATCAAAATATCTTCCTTCAATTTTATCGTATTTTGGAGCGTCATTTTTGATAATTAATTTTAGTTGGGCATGTTCTGATTTAATATTCAACAAATGTTTCACATTATTCCAAAATATTTTGGAAAATTCGCAAAATGTTAAATAAGCTGCATAATATCGAGTCTTATGACTGACATAGCTTTCATTTCCATCAGTAATACTCTCAATCTCATAAATACACCCATTTAGTCATTTTAGCACTGAATGACTTCAAATAGGGCATTGAACGGAATTGTACAAATAATTACCACATTCCAAGAAACTGGCTACAAGTTCAATGTGAGGTCAAACAGCGTTTTTGGCATTTTAGGTTATAAAATAGAACTTATTGATACTGCACTTCAACTGATAATTATACATAAGTTACCGGCAAAATCGGTAATAAGGCATTACCGGTAATGCCTAGGCAAAAACGGTAATTTCAGTTTTTGGGTCAAAA
>JAQFYC010002021.1:0-28722 GCA_034694165.1 Tomocerus mixtus | reverse complement strand
GACACCATTGTACATATCTGCATCTACATATATACATATAGTTATGTAATGTAGCTTCAGTTCACATTCACAACATAACAGTAGTTGCAAAGAATCAGAGAAGGAACCGAGACCTCCATCACAGTGCTCCTTGGGGGATTTTACATACACATTTACTTATACTACGGTAATATGTACTATATTTTTATATCCTCCCTTTTCTCCATTCATTATAATGGAATTACCTATACGAAGAAGAAATGTAAGAATCAACTACATTTCTTCCCAAGGAGAAACTATTGCGTTGAAAAAGTGAAAAGCTTAACTTATTGTGCCATAATGCATGCTGCCTATATTCTTATAGGTAAGTTAATATAAACGGTGTAATTTGGCTTAATATATCATAATTATCCCTATACGCATTTATATTAGTATTTATCTACATACAAGCTAAATAAGAAATAAGCTTATGGCATGCACGTTGGGAAGTTTTCCTCGAGACATCCATGATGCTTTGTAACCAGAGGCAGAGGTCGTATTAAATATGTTTATACGTAAGCAACCGTGTTCAGAACCAAGGAAGCGTGTTCAGAAAAGATAAGACACTCGCACCGTCTTACCCACTATTATTACAACGAGCAGATACAAGTATTATTCGAGTATTTTGGATGGGTGAACTATTCCTAACGAGAATAAGAAGGAAACTCTAATGTACATAGATACGAATCTCACTAAATTCTAAGAAAAAGCGGTTTATGTAATAATATAAAAAGCATAGGTACATACACACACACAAGGAAGTATAAATAGCTATGTAGTACATTAGGTAGCTGGAGGAGAAATGAGAAAGCTCTTGTTCTTCCGCCATTTTGGCTCGACTACAAGGAGTTAGGGTCCACAAAGAATGTTTTTATAGCTGGAAATACTAATTTATACGACTACAGGAAGGGAGATGACTTTCGGAGACATTCTGAAGGAAGGCCTACTTAAGAATAAAATAAATGAGAAAGTCATTCATAGTTGAATTCCTTTGAAATCTACTGCACCCGATTCTTTTCTCATCACACACTTAAGTATCTAAGCATTTACTCGAAGCAGCGACAGAATTACTCAGTTCAGCTTACAATCAATTGCTGCAAAGTAAAATGAAAGTACATTGTACAAACGGAGAAGAATTTACTAAAGAAAAGGCCGTCGTTTCCAATACTACTTATGTACACTTTTTATAAGTACAGATACAATGCAGTGTAGTCGTGCATTTGCACATTACGTATTATTTGTATGCAATTTTAAGCAGGCAGTGAGCTATACAATAATAGATAGTAGTTTATTGAGTTTACTCACTCATTCTATGTAGATGTAGATACTTAGTTAAAAGGAGTCTTTCTGTGTGTAATGTAATGCAACTAAATAATAGTGAGTGAGAGAAGTAAAGAGAGAGACAATATCCATCTTGTCATCACTCAAGCAAAAAGAGTCATGCAGTGAATATAGAGTGCATAGAAGAATATATTTAGTATATGTACATAAAAGAGAGGCAATTTTGGCGAGAATTCCTCCTGATTCTGGACCAAGTTCTCCTGATCTGATATTCTCATTCTTTATACAATCCTTGAGTCTTGTGCTAAGTAAGTAACCGTTTTATAGAGCGTCGTTGTCGCCTCGACTGACTCATACACTCCAATTCCCTTCCTGCCCTACGTACTTTCTTCACTTTCCTTCCCTTTCCTTACTGACAATAAATTTGTGCGAACCAAAACTTTCCCAACATCTAACTTCCTATCTATTTATTTTGTTCTTTCATTCAGTTTTCTCCTGATATTCGCATCACTGCCTTTCTATGAAACTATTAAACATTAATGCAATCGAAAGATGAGCGCTGCGGATTTAGGAGCAGCTTCAACCTTCAAGGTTCTACAACTTTACACTGCGCATTAATAGTTCAAATGGAATTCTGTACTTCTTATTTTCTCAACCGTGGGGAACAGGATGGGCTGTAAAATGTAATTCTGGCGAGAATGCGAATGAAGAAGAGCAAAATGGAGTTAATTAAACTTGGGATACTATATCTACATGCATTTCCTTCCATTCCTCTGCATCTTAACAGAAATCCTTTATTATTTTGCTACATCGTCTAAGACGTCCATCTATCCAAATCTATACAATATGCATGCAACATATAGGTAGTGCTTTGTATGTTCGGCATGTAATTACAAACTTTCCTTATTGCTAGATAACGTTTTAAAATGGTTTTATTCTGGCCTACCAGAGCAGCCTCTAAAATGCTATGTGGTACCTACGTAGTTCTTATAACTTTTTTTACTGTAGAACTTTAGTGCAAAATTTAATTCCCCCATTTTTAACTATTAATCTATTCACTGCTCGTATACATTGTACCGTACGTGTAGTATGTATGTCGCCTGGCCCTGAGTTATATTTATTACATATGAAGGGTGGAACCATTGAAACCTCTGTTTACGTTCTTTCCATGAAGGAGAAAATACGCCATCCTTAAAAATATAATTCATCATTGTCAATAATAGAATACTTGGAAGGTAAATTATGTACGTTAGTATACATGGACAAAACACTACACATACACTAAAAAGCAAACCCGCATTTGAAATTTTCATGGAAGCTATACGAGACAAGATATATGGGAGTACAGTATACTATTTTTTGGAAGCAATTTTTCTAAGATTGTAAACGGATAGTATTTATGTACATAAAGTAGGTCGTGTGTATACAATGGAGAAGAGAAGACACTGTATAAAGTACAAAGGACTTATTGGATTAGGTCCTCTCATCCGAATGCATCGATGCTCTACCTCGTGGACCGTGAAATCTCCTAGTCTATCGAATTATCTTCATCGCGGATCTCCATGTCCCAGAAAAATACCCAGCTACTCATTGTTCTCTCCGAATAGCGTCCTGAACGCTGTACAATGGGAAAATAAATAGATAGACACTTTCACTACAATCTCCATAATAACCTACGAAGGTGTACATTATGTAATGTAATACCTACAATTCTAAATTCAGCAATGTGATACATACATTCAGAGCGTACGTAATGTAAGCCATCCCTATTCCAGCTCAAGAGCGAGCACTTTAATCTTGAACTCATCTGCCATGAACTCATGCATATTTATGGAGACTTTTTTTCTTTTCCAGTCCAGTAGTTGTAGGCCCAAAGTGCTATGTCTCTCTATCTAGCTGAATTGAAAGTAGGTGCTCTTGCGTACGTATGCAATTGAAAATTGTGTTGCCTTCCAATAAAACGCAATTGTTCTCTTCTGAATACATCTGTGACACATGTTTTGTAAACATTCTGGAAGAAAGGTATTGATTCCAAGAACATGTACAATACAAGGACAAAGGGATTAAAGTAAAAAATCACTACATACGCAGAAACTGAACATGGTTTACATATATATGTTGTTTTCTTTGGATACGAAAGTTGCATCTCAATCTCAATGTCGATACAGAGTGACACGGAATAAGACACTTGTTTTTCCTGTGTAAACTTTCACAACAATGTAATATTTATGTCCCACCACCTAAAGGAAATTGAGGGCTTTAATATAAAAATCATTTTACTCTGAACTCAATATTTTGATTACCGGCCATTTCTGGTGCGACAAAATCTCACACGTACAAAATCTCTTAAGGGACAAAATGTAGCAGGCTGCATTGTCCGATTTGTATTGTAGTAGGTACTATACTCATATCGTAAACACATCCACCACATATCGTGTTTGCTGTTCTAGTAGACCTTTTCTTGATGACCCAGTACGACAGTCTCCCGTATTTTGATCACCGGAAAACGACACTGGGTAGCAAAAGAGTTGGGGATCAAAAGATCACGAACCAACCTTTGTCCAGCATCCAGCAAATCACGAATTAACTTTGAAAGTGTAACCTTCCATTTGACTTCACTAGGTACTAATATTACATTGTGGTGAAAATTTACACTACAGTATGGCTCATCATCTTCAAGCCATTATAGCAGATGTATAAATATATAGAACCTCGACAAATGTAAGCGTAAATTATGGCATCGTGAAATGGAGTATTTTAGTTTTATTCTAGTAAATAGCATTTAATATGAAAAGAGACTGAAAGCGTATTACATGCTAATGTTCTATGGATTGACGGTCGTAAGCCATATTGTGGAGCAAAAAAAATGACTACTTTATTATGCGTCACCCTGTGCAACTATTATCTTGCATATAAAACCACTTTTATCAGTTTACTTAGCACATATTAGAAAACTGTAAAGCCACCATATACAGCCCGCCCGAGTGAGTGTAATGTTGCACAATTGTAATAAATATCCTTATAAACAGTAGATTGAAATGTTTAGGCTAGAGTTACATAAGCCAGCCTCGCACACTCTGGCGGGCTAAAAATGAAGACGCAAAAAAAATTATTCTATATGTACATATTTGCTTGTAGTGCATACAAAAGTACGACACATTTTTTTTCTATGGTTTCTACTAGGTTGCTATTTACAATTCTAAATTCAAGAGGTTTTATTTCAAAGAGCACAAGATTTGAGTTGACTTGAGACCTGGAATTCACTCATTACATCTAAACTCCTTGAGCTACGAATTACGAATTCTGGTGAAGTGGTACCTTAATTCCAACCAAGCAATCCACTCAGGTATATAAATATGGACTCCTTTAGTTCATGTTCATGCATATACTTCTTCCACACATATCCCAAGGGTATTCGGGAAAAAAATCGCGCCGGACTGAAGATCACATAGACTGAATATGACCTCGGACGAAGCATCGCGTGCCCTGCTGCCATTCCTTTACTGTGTATGCCCGCATTGAAATTTGATTTGTATTAGGTTCTTAGGTTAGGTTAATACGCAAAGCGAAGTTGCAGCAGGATATACAGTGTTCTATCCGAGGTGATATTCAGTCTATGCTATCTTCAGTCCGGCGCGATTTTCCTTCTTAGATTCATATCCACGCAAGCTGTATATTTATTATCAAAATCACAAAATCTTGCGTTGAAGCGAGCTTCATCGTCATACTTCAGTTAGCAGTACTCTTGAACATAAGTATGTGGTGTACGTGCCTGCTGTATCCAAGCATTACAAACTACATACATAAGGTATTAGCTACTAAAAGGAAACTACGGTGAATGAAACCCGGGAGATAAGCCCAGCTAAGTAAGCATACTTTCTGCTGTCGCGTTCGTTTATTTCAGTGTGCATTGTGCATAGTTATACCCGAGCGTTTGAGAGTGAATAATACAGTTTATTGTACTGATAAGAGATGCAGATACGTTTAATATTGTGTTCCTTATCTACTTGTCCTTCTGCTTCTGGCCTGGAATTTTGAATCCAGGAGAGAGTCCTGTCATGCTATTTCATTCCTTAGTACTACAAATATTTTCTGGAAAAGGCAAAGCCAAAACCTAGCAGTAGATTTTCAAACAGCTCAATCCTTTATTTACTTTCACTTGTGTTTCATCATATTAGTTTTTCCTGGAACATCAAATACTGATAATATGATATTGCATCCGACCTACTCTTTCTCCATCAAAGTCAATAGGCGACTGCGTAGATTTTCTTGCCTTGTCTTTTGGTTGGAAGTTACGGAATTGTTAGCGTTTATCTAATAACGAGAAGGCAAGCAAAATGTATATAAATAGTAGAGCAGTGTCAACTTGCTTATTTAATCTTTCTCCCTTTTTGCCAACTGGAGCGAGCGTCGTTATTGGCTGTATTGTATTGTTTACCTTGTTTATCCTGATTTCCTGACTTCTCTATTCTCCAAGAGAGTCTTGACTTTGTTTCTATTCTACTGAGAAACAAACGTTGAACGTGGAGAATTTAATTTCAAGACTACTTCGGGTGTTCTATAATAATACGTAAGGGAAGTATGCATTCTGTTTAAAACAAACAAGACTGAACTAACTAAGTGGGTTTCGTTTGTCATTTAGTTAAGAGAAATATGAAGCTACATCAAAGTGTAAGTTTAAGTATTATTTGTCAGTACTGTCGGCTAGGCATTATTTGTTTTTGCTATTTAATGTTTGCACAAGTAAATCCATAGACGTTTTCTTTTAAAGTAACCTTATACAACACACTACACTTTTCACTATTCGAATATTCTAATTAACTAGACAGAAAAGTGTTTGATGAAGGAAAACATTTGTGTAGGCACTAAGGTATTACTTCTTTCTCAGGAGCTTATCACTCCCGCATGAATGACATGGTATTTGTATATAACATTGAAAAATGTCATAAATAATGAAGTTTCAGTTTGCTACATAAACACATTTTTCAGTGGCAATTCATCCCTGAAAAACACGATTGAAGGAATTGAATGACATGGCAAGTAGGTACTTGAATGCGAGGGACTTACACTTTAGCGCATTGGCAGCTGAACGGAAATAGACGCAACTGCCAAAAAATCAAATAAATATATGAAAAATAAGTCGAGAAAGTCTATACAATTGTAAGTATTATTATTTATGTAGTCAACGCGTGTTTCCTTCTGCTTCTATCACAAGAAGAGGCATTTATGCCTGATTTCCTAGCTACGCGGCCGGCAAAAGCTAGCCAAGCCTGAAAAGGGAAGGAAAACAAAATACTACAAAGAGAGCCAAGTTAAGTCAGTGAGCCAAGCGAAACTCTCACATATTTTGGGTCCTGCCATTATCTGTACTAAAATGTACTGTAGTAGAAGGTACTTCACTGCATATAGTATATGTATGCTTAAAAAGAAACTCGAAGAATTTTTACGTCTTGTAGCTCACTCAGCCACTCTTTTGTTTCCTGTCAGGGAAAAGTCCAAATAAGTTCCCTAGCTAGTTCCTTTTCTCCGCTTGAGGAAACAAGAAGGAGAAAGGGCAAAATAGCAATACATTCAATTCACCTAGCCTAACAACTACTGTATACTTATGGAGTTGGATAGTAAATGTTATAGAATAGTATAAAAGAGGGATATAAAATAATAAAAGAGCGAAATGACGAGTGAATGGGAGAAGTGTGATAACCTTATTACTTACTGTCTAGGAGAAAAGTGGAGCGAAGGAGATGGAATCTTGAGAAAAAATGAGCAAACACCACCACATATCACATCCATCCTCTACTTTCTCTTTACTTACGGCCTTAACCGTGCTGACTACAAAGAGTCACATACAAATAATGCCTATACTTTGTTTCACATTCACTCCGCCTCTGTTTCTGTCCTCCTCCTGAAAGAACATTCTATTACCTAGTTACATTACGTACATTTTTGCATACAAAGCAGGATTCTTTCTTCTACACTTTCCACCACTTGTTCATGCTATTTTTTTACAGTATGTAATGTGGTTTGTTTCTACTTCTACCATAAGACAACCTAAATAAATATATACGTGTATGCACATTGCACACATACATACTCCTAGGGAAATCGTTGCGTTGTAATATCTGCATACATTTTCTTCTTATTCCTTAAGTATGTACAACAGGACATGTAGCAATAGACACCTATACCTACTTATTCAAAAACACATTCTATGTATGCATGACCCTCGAGCAGAGCAGGATGTGATCTTGTTAAAATATATTGGATGAGACGACATCTTGTTTAAGCCAACTGTCACCGACAGATATCCTGTTACTTGATATCTTTATAAATAAATATTTATTGCCCATAGGCAACTATATAATGGCAGCTTATGTATAATTATAGGCGAAATCAATGAAATACTATTATATCTTTATTTTTTTATTTTATTTTTATTCACTATTGCGTATTATAGGACGGCCATACAATATTTAAATTACTTATTTATTAAGTTGTAGTAGTAACAGACAGTCAGACAGTCACAGGTCGCAGCTATATTATAAATATCAATTTAGCCAACAATAATTTTTTCATATGTAATACCTCGATATTATGGCATTTCTATGTCTCGTACGTCACGTACGTATCGTAGTAGTGATGCATGTATGCTGCTTTCTTTTACACATTCAGTCTATGGGGTTTACTACACATCTCATCTGTTACACTCTACTACAGTTAGAGTGTAACATTGTATTTAGGAAAATGAGGAGACAATGTGATTTATTAGCAGACTGGTTTCAAACTTTCTTATCTCTGCAACTTGGGCTGAGACGAATGCTACGATTTTAATCTTTAAGAAAGTTTTGTCATAGGAAAGAAGAAAATAGAGCAAGTTGTCTTGTTGAGTTGCGATTGCGACTAGAGAGAAGCACTTAGCAGGTTCATCTCAACTGAAAGTGAAGGGAGGAAAAGGAGTTGCTATTCTTTTAGGTAAATACATACATACATGGAAGATATTACACAACTTACTTGCTTACGAATTCTCTCTACTTACACTCACGACTAGCCCATTACACCTACAAAGGACATTACGTAATGTTTGCAGTAAAATAAGAAGTGTATGTCTTTCTACCTAAAGTGTGTACTATGCATGTAGTATTTAGGTTTGCTACATTATATCTAGCCTGTCTTCATGCATTGTACAACTGTTTGAGACGAGTCATGTATTTAGTTTACTTTACACACGAAAACCAAGCTTAGCTAACGTAAGTTGAGTTGTGTGGAGAAATGAAGAAACCAGTAGTACATGCGAATCTCATTAAAAATGTACCAAGTTTTCTGCTTTCCCCTTGAGGGAAACTTTATTATACGATTGGGAGGAAAATAATGTTGGAGAATACATGAACGGGGAAATGGGAATGAGAAGAGTGAATGACTTCTTTTTAACCTCTACTACATCAAAAAGCCACATTGCATTACTTACGGCATTCAATTTCTTTTCCTTGACTGCCAACATGTAAAACATAGTTTTACTACCAAACGAACATAGTGCAACGAATAAAAAATTCATATTTTACAATGGCTTTCTCTTCAACTGGCTTTTTATCCATTTTCGGTTAGCTGGATCTTCATTTCAATGGAATTTTATTACTCGCCATACTTCTATCCCTTTGTAAACAAACAGTGATTTTTGACACTTTTTTTCAATCTGTGAGTATTTATTACCTGTCATTCCTTTCATCAGTCATTTCGATTACACATTTTATTTTTATTAGGTATTCTATATGCAAATTACTAAAACAAATCGCTCAAGTTCTGTTAAGCAATAAAATTAACTAAACATCATTACCCATACTGCCTACCTTCGTACCTGGTACCATATAACAATACTCGATTTTCTGCAATTCGATAATATGCTGTTTAATTTTCAGAAAGAAGGTGACGAATAATTTTCATACATAAAAGGACACACAAGCGATATCTCAAATAGTATTTTGAGAAAGGCAGTGTTGGAAGTGTGGGCCATTTGTTTCAAGATTTGATTGCCAAAAGCCAAAAACGTAACTTAGAAACATTATAATTGAATTTTCATTTTTTTATGGAAAAAGGGTCACTTTTAATGCTTTTCTGGATGTAGATCCAGAAAAGTGTTAAAAGTGTCCCATTGGTTATAAAGTATATTATGCATATTAAGTATTGTATTAAGTATGTCTAGAATGTTCTAGAAGTTATTTGTTATAATTAAGTATGTAAATCGTAGAATGTTCTATGTGGGTAAGGAAGCTTCTGGAGTGTTCTGCTGAAGACAGGAAGCTTAGTTTGGAGCTTACACGCCCGCACTTAACCTACCGACCGATGGGTATAGATAGATAACCGTACCCAGCACTTGCCAGTCATTGCCTGACTGCAGAAGGGAAATATCCGTCCGGGGCTTTGTACTCACCTTACCTGGTCCGATCGGCAGGAGAATATCTCCGTCCGGGACTTCATTTATTACATTTCTAACTCTGTAACGTTTGATGCAGTTATATGTTTAGAAAAAAATCTCATTTATAATAACAATCATTATTTCTATTTCGAAAAGTTGATTGAGAAAAACAGAATTCAATTAGTTCTGAGTATGCCACAATCCCGATTTTGTGTATCCAATATTAATGCTCACAGATTAAAATCTCACTAGTTTCTGCTCATAAATTCTTCACGATTTAATAACATCATTTCATTTCTAAGTTCTCACAGGACACTCCCACATTTTGTCTGAAAGTCACTTTTCGACGGGTAGTTGTTTTGGGTCTAGACTTTCAACAGGCAGGAATGAGCGTTGCCTTTCGCGAAAAAAAAAACATATTCTGGGCGAATTTATGAGTAAGTCGCGACTTGAGTCAAACTTTTATATTGTTAAGTTAAGCTATTCTATTTTCTCACCATCCGACAAGCTTCGCTTTCAGTCCCCAGATTTATATGCTTTGCTTATGTGAATACGGTTTTCCATGTCAACTTTGTCTGTAAACTAAAGTAGCTACATATAGGAATGTGTAACTTGGAGCGGGATTTGGTGTCATGTGCTACTGTAGTAGCATTACACTAAACTTCCTAAAGTACCTACAGACATAAACAGTTGTTTTATCAGTCTGGGTGTTTACAAGTGCAACAGAACAGAATCTCTAGTTTGAAACTCCATGTGTGTTTTTAAGTGAGTCTTTCTAAACTGCAGTAGAATAAACACTAGCAGAAATGTACATGTGAGAAGGAAATAAAAGGGAGCTCGTCTCTACAACGGTGGAAGTAGTAATGTTAGTTGCTGTTATAAAGTATACATATCGAAAGTATAGTACTTTTAGTAAGTATATTTATCGAAAAGAGAGATAGTTGCTTTTCTGCTCGAACAAGTCCAAGATATATAACACTGCTCATTCGTATACATTTATAATGAAATACAGCTACAATAAAAGTAATTTACTACTTCGTATTTCAATAAACCTACTAGTATGCGCAGTGTAGTGTGCTTGTAGCACTATAATTTCCATGCTCAACCATTCCACCAATTTAAGTACGTGAATGAGCTGCGTTTTTATTATTAATTGTGCAGCCCTATTCAAATATGTATGGTATGTTTAATGATACTTTTTGATGCTCACTTGCACTACTAATAGGCTATTAATTCCCAGCGGGTGTACACACCAAAGAAAACATAAAAATACATACATATTTGCATACTCAACTTCGTAAATGTACCCAAGAGAGATTAAAAGAGTAGCATTTTACACATGATACGACTCCTTCAAAGAGATTTGTGTAGCACAGTTTATCGTCAACCACGACTTGATTTGCAATACACGTATTATATTACATACAAATAATATTATGTATTATTGTTTTGATCTTTAGTGAACTTACTAAGTTTTTCCGATTGTTTTATGAGAAACCGATATTCTTATGTAATAATTTTAATAGCTATTTGTAGTATAATAAGTATTTGCAATAATTGCTCATAATAAATAATTTAGTATAATAATAATTCTTTTAAATTTTAATTTAAACCCTTTGGAAACCTATAGTTATAACCTGTACCTGGTGACATGCTAGAATGTCACAGGAAATTCACAGCAGTGTAATAACTCAAGATTGAATTACATGCACGGTACTACGAATCTACGACATTAGTGCATAGAAAGGCTTAACATTTATGTATAACAAAGCTAGTTGGAATAGACATTTACTAAGTTTATTAGAGAGCGTAGAATACAATAAACTCTCGGTGAAGGCAAACACCCAGAAATAAAGCCCATTAACTTGAATAGTTAGTATTAGTGAAAGGATGGAAAGGAAATACATTGGGAAACAGGAGAAAGAATTCACGGGCGAATGAAGAGAGCAAGTAAGTCTTTGGTCGACACGCAGAAATTACTTTCTAACTAAAGTGACTTCGACTTTGAGTTGGAGAAAGAAGGGAGAGAGTTCAGTTCTACTGAACTTATCTTAACTTTCTCTTTATCTCCGAACATTAGCTCTCGCTCTCATATTCAGCCCAGCACGGTGCACAGTAGTAGAAGAGACATGTACATAAGTAAAGAAAGGGGAACAGAAGCGGAGCGAGCGAGGATGAAAGGCGTGAATGTGAATTCACCTGTCTAGCCTACCTTCTAGGTATAGTATAGTTTTCTCCATGAAACGGAAATCCTAGGATAATATGTAAGAACTAAAGTTGGTAGTATTTAAATGAAAGAATTGAAAGTAGGAAGTGAAAGGAACCAAATTAGCAGCAACCGAGAATAATTAGCGAATTATATTAAATGAGACCAAATTGAAAACCAGGGAAAACTGTTCTGGCATCCTTTGTACTATATATGTTATACAAACAAACTAAAACTATGCGTAATATCACATCAGCGAAATGTGAGTCATAGTTGAAGATACGATAATATTACTATAATAAGGTTGAAAAGACACTTCAAGGATTTGTTCATTAAATCCATCCAAAAATGCTAATTTTAAATTGGTTTTCTGTGTAGCAATTAGCAGTAAATATACACAATCGATACAATCCTCCTTGAACACACTAAATTCAATCTGATGAAGTATAACTAAAGATAGAATGTAAAAATACAAATTAATGAATAAAAGAACACGCAATTCTATATATTTACATCTACATTTTGGTATAAGTAGATTATACTAGTATGCGAATAAGTTCTATGGGGGAATATGGGAATTGGAAACTGAATGGAAAGCAAAGTTGCAAGTCGCAACTCTGTGAAACTAGAAAATAAAACTTTGGAGAGAGGAATAGAATACCATGCCATATATTTAATATCCTTTGACGAAAATGGGATTCGTTCCATTCGTTAAGGGAAAGCATAAAGCTCATATCTTTGTGTCGGGAGTGCTGGAGTAGGAAGAGAATCGAAGAGATGGATATGTTAAGCCATCACCATAAAGTTGTAATGATGTGTAGCCTGAATTGAGTTGAGTGGATCGATATTCAGATGCAGACGGGAAACTACATTACATATACAGAAGTAGTTGGATGTAGTAGTGCATGCATTGAAAGAAACCGCACGAGCTCTCGAAAGATTAGTTAACGATATCTTTCGTGTTCTGTCCCAGTATGCATGCAAGGGGGCATCTTAAGTTAATTTATTGAGCTAATAATGACGACTCTTCCCGTCTCAAAAATACATCCATAGGATTTCCGACTTAATTCCGTATAATAATCTACATAATATATATGTACTATGTAGTACAGTAATATTACATAAGCGTTTTTTTGGTTGCTTTTCCTTCCACCTTGGGATTGGAATGCGTTTAATAATGGGAAGAGGATAATAGGAGAAAGTAGAAAGGTGGTGGGATGTGTCCTACCTCGTTTAAATTGGATTTGCATACAAAATTGGAAGAACGTGAATTTAGATTGACTGGTCTGATGAGATGGAAAATGGAAACTCTTGTTGCGCTACTACACAGGTTTTTATACAATGCATGATTATTGGATTGAACAAGATCGCTTGTTTGTGCTTACCTGAATATATCCGTTCTCGCAGAATGAGTCATTTAATAGACGACCCACTTTGAATTTTGTAAATCGGATTCGGAGGACCCAGTCCCGGAGGTTTGTCCGGAATGGACGAAATCGATAATGACACAACAAGGACTTGCCATAATTTTCTGGTGTCACCTGCGGACTTGCCACTTCCTCATAAATTCCCACTGTTTTATTACATTGGTCTTGAGCGTTGCTTATTGGGCTCCCCCCACCTCCTCCTGAAAGTTAAAATTAATTTACACAATATTATAGAACCATTTCAGTTAGTTGCGTTTCTCTTTGAAGAATTCTAGTCACTATATGAATTGGAGAAATAGTAGACGTAACATCTGTATACCTAAATATTTAGTATACTTTACACAGAATTAGAACAATATAAGAAATGTATAAATACTAGAGGAGGGCATAATGTGGCATTTTTCGACCCGATCTGCCCGAGACCTCAGGTAACAGACCTTGACCCGACCAGACACTGATAGGATTGGGAACCCAGCCCGTCCAGGAATCGCTAAATCATCTTATTATTATATAGTAACCCTTTACTACCTGCAAAACTAAGGTTATATCCTCAATTATAATATTATATAGAGCTTAGAGTCGATTTTTAGTTTACTATTGAGGATATTTTTAAAAATTACCCTATCTTAATTTCGTTTTTCCTTATTGTAATTACAAATTGTTGTATGGCAAGTATAAGTCCTAAAGAACACAACCCGACCGTTAATCGGGCCCGTTTATGAGCCGATCCTAGGGCAAAATGTTCGACCCGCACCCGAATCATCGCCCACGGTTTCAGACTGACTTGCGGTTGCGGGCTGTATCTATTTGGTATTCCTCTGATAAATACGATAGAGCAGGCAGTACATATGATGCAAATTGTTTTGGAACGCTATATGTAAGTAATAATGTTTTATATTGTATACATATCGATCTCATACACTCTCGTCAACACTGTGTTATCCGTGTATGTATACCTGAATGGAATTCATCATAATAATATGAAGAAGTAAAGGTGTGTGAATGACCAGATGGCCGTTGAAATTGAAATTGATATTGATAAATTGACATTTCTCGCTTGTGCGTCTCCTTCCACTAGGTATAATAAAATAAATTTTCTCTGTAACTTTGATTACAAAATACATGACGAAATTTTCGCATTGATTTGTTTGACAAGGGAGTCCTACTAGAACCTAAAGGTTATCATAATGAGAAATAATGGTACAGTTTATCTACCTGTGATCAGATACAACTTACTCTAGTTATATCATCGGTAGAGTACGTGAGTTGAGAATGTTGGCATTTATATTAATATTTATTACAAGCACTTGAGGACACTTGTGACACAAAAGTAACGATTGTTGTTCATAATACTTCGAAAAGTACGTCACAATCATACGCTATGTGCTACATCCAGTGTTATATTATATTCACACCTTTAGTTCCATTTGTTTGTATTGTATGCGCTGTTCTGCTTGAGTTAAGCTATTCAATATGATTACACTTTTGAATGGATACTTGGCCAAACAAAGTTGTAGACGCTTTGCAACGCTGACGCTTGACAAAACCTTCAGAATATAAAACTGAGAATTTAAGTCGGATTTTCTTTGAGAACTTTACATTCTACTCAAGATAGAACGAAGAAAACCAATAGTGAAAGCCTAGCACCTTTCTCCTACTTAACTGGCTACTTGTGCTTATAATATTATTAGGGTTGGTAGTTTGGAGAATACGTGACTCAAGAGCTAGAGATTAAATAAGAAGCCAATGTGGTACGATGGTATATTCTAATACACAACGTAGGTAAATACCAGTGGTAAATCACCAACCAAAAACTGAATCCACTCAAAGGAGCTACCAGCTACATAAGTCTTTGGGCGTGTAGAAACCATAATTAGAAACATTTTGAACCACACCTGCCTTCCTTATTTAAATTCATCCTAAAGTAATAAAATATGAGTAAGCAACATACTATAATAGTAGATAAAGCAAGCGAAAATGTGTTTCTAGTAATGCATAAATGAAGCCATTTCATCAGTTTTACATGAATTTGTGTTTAGGATCTTGTTATTACGAAATGTTTTGAAAATAATTATAAATATTATGTGTGCTAGCCGGCATGTATGTATGTTTAACAGTGGATATGCTAATAAAATACTTTGCAGTTGGAATATTATTGTGCTGCTAATTGTAAGTTATATTAATCTTAATATTGCCAATCAAAGAATCTACGAAATGATACTAGGGAAAGCCATTTATTTAGAAACATAGCTCCTGCAAACATTGTTTTAATACTTTTTCTGAAATTGCAGATTAGCAGTCTCCTAAAAGTGTGGTTAAAGTATTTATATCGGCATAAAAGGAATAAGATGTACATATAGAGTAAAAATGTAATTGTAACTTAAAAAAGGATTTTCACTGTCAATAGGAATAAGTATCAGCAGTAGTGTTCATGTTCTCGGAAAGGGTCGGGAATTGCTCCCGACTTACTCTACAAGCATACAAGTCAAGTCAAAAAGGCAGATTTTTATTGCAGTGGAGAAAGAATATGTGAAAGTGTTGTGTGCCAGCAGGAAATCATTGTGTATATTAAGATAAGTTATTGTCGGCAGTTGTCTTTGAAGAAAGAGAAAGGACGTGGCCAGTGCTAAGAAGTTACGTGGAGAATAGAGTCGTTTCTAAAAGAGTTTTTTCTTCTTAACATGAATTCTCATTCTCTTCTATTTTTAAGTGCCCCGACTCAAAATGTATGTATTACAGTTCTGCTCTACTACATACTCGTGTGTGTCTCCATGCATTGCATGCTGAAAGCATAATCCTTAGCTGGATCTATGCACCTTGAGCCGGAGGGAGAAAGGATTGCGTTGAATTGAGCTACCTTTTCTTTCAAAATATTACATAGCAGAGGCAGAGACTTTTACAAAGCTTGTCTACATTTTTCCTATTACATATTTCTGAATGTGGAAATATGTGCATAGAATTGTACTTGCTGGTGTGCATATCGCTAGGTACTCATCTTTATATCCTAAGAAATAAAAAGAATAAAAGAGAGTTAACGTCCTTCCTTTCAACCTGGTGCTATCTATAGGTAGGCAAATATCTACCGGAAAATACTTTCTGCATAAGTATCTGTGTGCCATAAGCACACAGGTATAATATTATGGATGTACAGCATGGATACTATTGTATCTTGCTGTTAATGCAATGTACAGGATGTTGTATAAAACGACAATAAAACCATCAAACCATAATATCTCGCACTGGACATTGGTTCATACGTTGGCTTTTTCTCTCGTTGTACAATATCTTCCTTGCTACGTTGTCGGGTTTGTACATTTGACATCGTAAATAAGTACTTCATATATGCGCACTCGCTATTACCAAGCAATGCATGTAAGGTATACTGCATGCGCTCTCCTGTCTGACTATTCTATGAAATTAGTATACAAATCATCAATAAAATTTAAATGTTCTTCTACAAGCAATGGATTATCTCAACAAAACAATTAAGTCTAAACTACGTAACTGAGGTATTGTCCAACGCGAAATAAAGTCAACGCAACGTGCGACAGTGTATCGTTTGCAACGCAAAGTTTGTTTTCGAATCGTATAAACCTCATTTAAGTAAAAGACCCTAAATTTCTATAAGGTTAAGGGTCTAACATACTTACAATATTATAAGAAATATCATTATTTGGGCGTATATTAATTAGAATAGCAAACTCTACAATTTTCATTGAAAAATTCATGCCATAATATGTAAATGGTAACAAAATATCCCTTATTTAGAAGTTTGCTTAGGGATAGCTTACATTCTGTAGGTATTAATATACTATTAAGTTTAAGTAATTTTTATATCCACTTTAGACAATTAATTTTAAGTATTCAAATATTTAACAGTGGAAAACTCCGAATCCCCGTGTAGTCGTTAACAAGATATTGTTCCTTCTTTACCAAAACCCTGTACGTTTGAGCATCAGGAGCAGAAATAACTTAACGGTGTGAACAGGGAGAGACAATCTTGCTACTGGAGGAGTTGGATACTAAGGGATCTCTTGAAAATGTGGTGGATTTACATTTGGAAAGCAATAAAATGTCAACTTTCATGGCTGGAAATGCGGATCTACAATCTCATCTCGTAGCACAAAACACGGATCTCATTTTAGTCTGCTTCTCTACTTCCAATTTTATCTGGCTATGGTCTGGTACAATGTACACTGTAATAAGTACGTACAAGCATACCTATTATATAAGACTAAGAAGGAAGCTTTTCTTTATCATTTAAACTAGAGAGAGGAGGGAAGCAGAGCTACTTAGATGGCCGTGATACCATTTATATTGCATGTCTATATAAACCTAAAATATCATTACTACACCAACATCACTATACTTTGACACTATTACAGACCAGGCTATAAAGATACTACCTATAGTTACATGTGCATAGCATAGTTAAATCAAACTAGAGATTATTTCGTCCTATAAGATTCCATTGCCTTACAAAGCAATGAATGTGCCCTCTCCTTAAGTTATGTTACGATACTATTGCACCTCATCTCTTGGTTTTCATTGCCCCGGACCCTATTCACCAATTCATTGTGTACTGGTGTCAGCTACATATTCCTCTATATTATGTAGGTGTTCATTTATACATGGTTCTACCAGTCTTATAGCTCAAAATGGAAAATTGTTAGAAACGGCATTGTTAGAATGAAATAAATAATAATTTATGCAGAACCATAAAGAAAATTATACCTGAATTATTTGTGTATGCCTATTAGGCAGAATATATCTTTTTGGCAAATCCCCTAATATATTTATGATATCAAGGAGAATGAGAGCCTTTTGCTAAACACATTAAACAATGAAATTAAATAAATATTCGTATGGTGCAAGAAGTTTATTGATATAATTACAATTCTGTCGTAATTTTGCCCTGCAAGCTCCATCCATCATATTACAGGGGACAGGTATGTAGCTTTCGAACAAAAGTAAATGGTAGGATTCAATACACGTGTACGTAAAATTCGGCGCGTTGTGTTAATGCTTCTAAATACTTCGGTATTTCCGTCAGTGGGTTTGGTGAAATGATTTTGCATGCTGTAAACCCTGGCGATACATAGTACGTTGGGTTTGGTTTGTTGGTATTTGTTTGAGTACTTAAATTGTTAGCTGGCGAGGATGGGAGTGTGCCTGGCCGTCTGTTTTCTCATCAGATGCCATTGTTTCTTGAGCTCATATAAAACGTAGTTTAGTTAGTCCTGGGATAGTTGCCTCACATTGTATGTACTATGCTACATGAAGGAATAATAAAGGAAAGTAATGTGCAATATACACGAATAATGCCCTAGAGAGGCGGAAGAAAGCTGTGATGAGGAAGAAAGTATGCATGCGTGCCATAAAACGAAGTCATAACATAGCCATTGCAAGCTCTACTGAGTATATTATTTGAAATAGTGAGATAAAATCAATGAAGACCCTCATAAAGCACACGAATTACTAATTTTAAGGCTTTAAAGCAATATCCAAATGATTATATTGCTTCGGCTACACAGAATTTTAATTTTCACTCCATGGATTCATTGGGAAAGAGGGGTAAGAGACAAGTATTACTAATACATACATAATAACATCTCAAAGATAAAGTTTTCCTGAAAAAAGAAAGAAATCAAACTAGACAGCTTGTAACTGATTTTCAATAATTACATTTCACCGCACACGTAACATACTGTACTAAATAAGGCAATCACCATCCCGCGAGTGTCTATATCTTCTTTACTTAAGAAAAATGTGGAGATGACATTTGGGTAGTTAGAGAAGTTGAGGAAATTGAAAAAAACTTGTTCTGGTCCAATTAAGGACGGACTCGTCGGGTCTTATGTACTTTTCTTATTTCACTTTACTTTAACTGTGGCAGGCAGAGGCAGAGTGCAAGGGAATGTACACACGCAGCGAGCGGAATCATCCTGATTGTGAGTTATCTTTCTCCACATCACAACTTTCCTTTTAGTTTTCTTACTGCTACAACATTGTAGCTACTAATAGGAACAGAATCTAAGTGCACTACTGCTTTCTGGATCAAGAACACATTTCTTTCTTTCGGTATCATGTAATATAAAGTATAAGTAGCTTGCTTGCTTACTCTGAATACACACTTATAGCTAGATAACTCTGATATAAATATTAGTATGTAATATTAGATTACATAAGAAAATTATAACACACAGTTGTAGTGCCTACTATAGAGAAAGGAGAAAGGGAAGAGAAGCTAGTGTTATGGAATGGAAATGTCGAGGAGGTGAAAGCAGGGGAAAGTAACTAAGCACAACCTGAAGGACTCTTCCCTTCTGTTCTCCTTCAGCCTAACTCAAAATTGTGCACATATTTCCTCTATATAAAGATATTGCTTGATACAGCAGTGGAAGACGACGAAGACGCGTTCTCTCAGCTTGGCCTGTCTCTCCCATTGTACTACTTATCCATTCTCTATAGGTTTTCCTTTTCAATTCTAGTTTTTGTTTATCAAGGAATAAATACACGGAGGGAAGTATACATGTACAGCACGTCAGAGAAGGAAAGAGTCGAGTCTTTGTATTTGAGGATGAGCAGAGTACACATAGAATATAGAATTACTACAGAATAGAATAGTGAAAGTGCACGTTTAGCTGAATAGAACCTTAACTACCTTCAACATTCCCTTTCTATTTATATTACGTATACAATAGTACCTATATCTATGCTGTCTACCACAGTGTACAAATAAAAACGATAGAAAGTTACTGCTTACTAAGTATATAGGTACTGTGTATGTACTATAGAGGAAGAGATGAAAAAGAGTAGAGCTAGCTGGCAAGAAGAAGACTCATCCAAACAAGGAACCAACAAAACAAAGCTGAAGTAAAGTATGTACAAGGAAGCAAATGAAAGCCATTGATGGTCTTCTGTTGACTGCTACAGCGTTTCGTAAGTAATCCTACAGCTCCGTGCCATAGGATCCCAGAATCCCACAGGACACAATGGAAAAATGGCTGCTATGGGATTGCCAATTCGGGTTTTGGCTCTAACTAGGATCTTTCTCCTTCCAAATATACCGTATACGCTACAATATTTTCATAGTACTAGAAAATTACGCATTATAGTATTTCTATCATTTGTGTACCTAGAACTTCTACTTAAATACACAAAATATGTATACATATCATATCATAGGCACACAGACTACAAAGAGCCACTGTAACGTATGTTTTAATGAGTTACCTTATTGATTTCATAAGGATCAGTCAGCTAATGAATGTTGCTTAGTAATTGAAACCGAAGAATATTTTGCTCACCTTAAAGTGTCACATTTGCAAATTTTTGCAAAGACCACGGCAAGCAACATAAATACGGGTAGTTAGACCGCAAGCATGCAAGATTTATGTCCCCATATTTGAAGAAACTTTTTCCTAGGACACATATAGAGCAGGTACACTGCTCTTCTGTCCGTTTGCTCTGTATTCCTTGTACAATACTTCACAAAACAGAGACTAACAACCAACAAGAACATCAAATAGCCGCTTTTATTCCTCCTACAACTACACTTGGGTAGATATCTGGATTGATCTACCTAAATACATCCACTGTTTTGTTTTGTGTTGTGACCAGGGAGGTAGTTCAGCATTCAGTTCAGAGTTAAGCCCAATTCAGGACTACTAAGACATATTACACAGCTATAAGTAACTACCTAGGAGAGCACCACTACAGTAAAGCTTAAACCAGCTCAATTTAGTGCTATTCTATTGTCTTCATCATGGGAAACTAACTATCAGTACCTACTGCTATTAGTAGACAGAACCAGTAATTGTGTAGGTACTATATCCTAAAACTACAATAGAAAGACTCCTGCAAATTGTTATTGGACCATTGTGTTGTGCTGCAGCAAATAAGAGCATATAGTCTCCCTGGCCTAAAGGTACTTAAATATGTAAAGTATATTGCCATGCCATGCCAGGGATCCTTATCCTAGAAATTCTATTATTCTATGGAGCATAATTGTTCATAGCCATTTCTACAGATATGTCTACTTGGTAGTACTATATGGATTCTCTCCACATCCCATAAATACCAGAACCACATCGTAGCAAATGGTATCAGGACCCAGTCCAGCGTTTTGTGTGCTTACGATACGACATTTAAGCCTTAGAATTCCAGAACAGACTCTGTCTGAATTTATTTTGTTATATGGTAACTGCTAACTTATGTACAGCATCACTAAGCAAGTATTATACAGTTATATAGAATTCTATATTTTGGTCTGTCGATATGTACATAGGATATAGACGCACAGAGTGCCAGGGAGGGATATTTTGGTATGTACTGGTATTAGATGAGCTGTATAGTTAAGAAAGGCTCTTCGAGCTCATTGTATTTTCTGGAGCCAAGAGTTGATGTCAGAAACAGTGGAGTGACATGATGTTTTCCACTGTTTCTCCGCCTGCCTGGCCCCTCTTTGACTTTGACTTCTCATTTACTGACCCGAAGCCAAAGAAAAGGAAACGAGAGAGGCAGCCATTCTCCTCGACAGGATTTTTCTCCTCAATTCACCGAACAATTTATCGGGGAGACCAGCTATTATTTCCTCCATTGTAGTCTGGAAATGAGTTAAAGTGAGCTGACTGGAATTGGGAAACCAACGCGAAATGTTAACCGAGATATTTCTAACTACATAAATACCATATAACCGCATCGCACATTCCCTACATCAACCTACATCCTAAGTAGAATAGAAAATACCTATAGTAAGTGCACTATAGAGTGGAGCATTGGTATTTTCAGGAAGGGAGAAAGTTTATAGAGCAAAGTGAAAGGCAATTCGTTTGGAAATCGGGACTTTAGGTTAGTACAAGAGCAGATAGTAGATGGTTACCCAGATAAAATAACCTACCTAAACTTATATAGTAAATACAGATAGTAAGTATGTGTTACTATATTCCTAGAGTGGAGATTAGGGATATTCATACTAATATGTGCCTAGTACGACCTACCTGCAACTAATACTATAAAGTATAAAATTATAACTGCCATTTACTTATTGTTAGTAAGTTCTCGTTTGGTTGGTAATGATTATTATAAGTATAGGCATTATAGTTTGCTCAGGGAAGGCATCTTTATGTGTTCTTTAGTGAGCTTCTCGTTTTACATTGAAGGCATTCAACGTTCAATGTTCGCTTTCTCCAGCTTCTTCTCGTCATCTGCTCCTTACAACAGAGCGTAAGAAAAGCCCAGCACAATGGAAGGAATTTAAAGGCCATTAGTATGTCTTAATGGATTTAGCCGATGATTAAAGACTCTACTTCCCATTTCCATTACTTCTATGAATCATGTCTGACAAAGCCAGTAAGGAAATAATGAAAATTCGACAAAAACACTTGGTAATCATATCGTTTTCCTTCGACCCATTCATTCATACCTCACTCTACCTTCAAGCAGTGTAAAAAAAACACAGTGCAGTTGCAATATACGCTAACTATAGTAGTGTATTACTATGTTACTTATCTAGGTAATATTTATCATTCTGTATGTAGTGTATGTTCATAAGTATTGCTGTCATTTCTTCATGCAGCAATATTTTACGTCAGACAGGTCATAGTACAGTACAATGCACTCTTGTTATTATTTTCATACTAAACTGACAGGGCTATTTACTCTGGCATCTCAGCTATTCTCCCTTTTGATATCAGATCATTGTCTTCCAGGTTAAAAAATGGGATTTTGGAGGAAATGCTCAATCCCGGAATGACCTTTTTGTTTATTCTGACCTATTCAAAGACAACAATTGTCAAGGGTTAGATTAAATGTAACAGTACAACATAAACATGTAATATCAGTACAAACACTCGTTCCCTAAAGGGAACTCAATGTTACCCGATACAAACTAATTGCTTAATAGACGACAGTAGCAAATTTATTTCCTTCGAGTGACAATCAAGGGCAAATAAGTAAATACGAGCAAAAACATACACTCGACTTAACATTGAAATTGCTATGAAGCATTTGACTGCGAAACAGTTTGTTTAGCTAAAATCCTATTGGGGAAGGCAATTGGAATAAAATAGGTAGGTAGCTATTATTTATTGTATCTCTTACGGCAAAGCTCAAAAGAGAATGAAATTACAACAGCGATGAGTTCAATAAAGTTCATTTGTTTGTAGTTTGATGTGAATTCAATTATTCTTGTGTAGGTAGATTCTTTGAGAGAATGTATTATTGGCGCGTGTACCATTAGATTAGAAGATACAATACAATATGGGTACTTTGTGAACCTATGCTTCAAAAAACAGAAAAGGTATTTCATTTATATATTGGTTCAGTATTGTGTAGTACAATTATATGAAACGGCATATAAAAAGGGTTGTGCTATGCAAGCAAAACACATAAAAGACAAAATCGTCCTTTTGCTCATCTCTTAGTACGTGAACAAGGCGAAATTGGATATGTGCGTAGCAACAGCAATAGCAATTCTTGAATGCATTATACGTATGAACGTCTGTATTCGGTTGAAGGTATGTGAAATGTGATGTGATGTAATAGTGCTCGAATTTGATTAGATCGGGCTGTCTGTCTTTCCATCCAATGTAGAAATGGCTAAGGATACAGATGAAATGCATGCACATCTCTGTAGTAGGTAGAGCTTAGAACTTAGAAGGTAAAAGTAAAGTGTGTAATGTATGTCGGTACATATAGCGTTGCCCAATAATTCTGTGAAGTTCTTTTTTTCATGTGAAAGAATGTTTGAGGGAAAGGAGAAGACTTTTATAGGATAACATGGATAGATAAGTATAATGTGACTGGATGTGAAATTGAGGGAAGAGTTAAGTTAAGAGCAAGAGCAATCCCTACATTGGAAAATTGGATCTGGCAGACGTCACTTTGAATTCCAGTCTGCATTTTCATCTGAAGTGAAAAAAGCTTTCTCTCGTCCGCGTCGGACAGAATTTCAATATCATTGTATTACAACTAAAGTAGTGACACGACAAGACACACCAGCCGAGCCTTGCTATGCCATTCCATGGGAAAATAGAGCAGAATAGGCGACGTCACAAGACGAGACGAAAGTACATGGCACATTTTACGTTACCAACGTGTACTGTACATACTTAATCGATTTTTGCTCTGTAATATAGTTTATAGTAGATATGGCTGTGGCTAGCTAGCGGTTATCGCTCTCCAAACTTTTCTTTGCTAATATTAATCATACATAGAAGCTTAAACCAACTCAAACTCAGCTGAACGAGACGAGCGAGAGAACTGAAGTGAGATGCAAACATTTATTGTGCCCCGGCTCAGCTCTCATGTTATTACACGTTTAATGGAGCAAAGTTCCCCCATATTATATTGATGTGGATGTGATGTAGATGTAACCCGTTCAAGGCCTACCTACTTAGTTATTGCTTACAGAACCAGAACTAGTTAGCTTCTCGGAATATGATCAGAGCTATACCTACCTTCCAGATTAACCTATCTACACAAAGTTTCATAAGTTTGGAGGCTTAGCGAATGAAATCGTAAGATTTCTCATACTTTCTCAAATACCTGCTATTTGAATTTTGAATATTATCTTAATTAGTACGTACTTACTTCCAAAAATGTGCATTGCCTAACCACGTTATTGATTTTGTCAATCTGCGATATTTGAAAACGCTAAATGACCAATTAATAACATTTTTATTTCCTTAAATGTTTCGAGCTTTTAAGTAAAAAGCTTTGGCAAGTAGCTGCTAAGTTGGTTTTCAAATTATGTAGAGAAAGTAGGTGAAAGCCTTTTTGTTACCTATTCTTACCTTTTCCTCCACGCTTTAGAAATGTAGTGTAGTAGGCCTATGTTTTCGGTATTCATTTTCCCTGCTCTATACTTATTATTCCATTGACTTTATTTCATTGAATTTTCTCAAGAGTTTGAGTTGAATTTGATTATAATGTAATGTACTACAGTAGCTAGTGAACCTTAATTTTAATAAAAGATTTTTCCTCGTACACAGACTACATACATAATGTCAGTAAATTGCTTTCTCCTGTCTAGTCCAAGGTAAAACACACAATATGTACACAATACAGTCCACCACACAACAATTTAGATTTCATTCCATTATTACTTGCATACTACATTCATTGTGCTCCGTTCTGTTGTACTTAATGTGGGCCCAGGCCAGACTACGCCAAGCAGACCAACAGCAGCCTACATAACATATAGCTGTAAATACTACAGGCACGGAAGGGAAAGTCGAGCGGTAAAATTCCTAGCAGACGGTTAGTAATTTTCCGCAGTGCAGACAGTCTGTCTCTGCCTCTCTCTACTTTGTAACACAGCATTCGATTCATAGAACATTAATAAATACCACATATACCTAAGAGAATTGTTTTCTCTTCCCTTTCTATGTGTGTTCAATGTATAAAGTAGTTTTGGTAATCATAAAGTCATCAATGCTAGTCTCTTGTTCTGTTCTTCCCAGTACGACTTTACTAATAATAGTATTTATGAACCTAAAGTACTAAAGTTAGTGTACAATGCAGAATACAATACAGATATTATACTTGTCTAGTATTTACTAACGAGAATAGGATAGAAAAATCGAAAAGCTGTGCATACCTCGTTGTGCCTCGGCGGTAGAGAAAGATAAACATAAAATGAAGACGGCAGTTGCAGCGAAACGCCGACTAAAGGCTAATATCGTCCTCATTGTCCGCAGTTGCTTTCACTCGTTGATCCTTGATGTGAAATTAAATTCGTTCCTTGCATTGTTAACTCAAGCAAAGTAGCTTTCCTTTAAGTATTATATAGTGTACGACTTTCACTTTGTAATCACTAACTTTGTGTAGGCATTATGTAATATAAATATCATTCACTTCAGACTTTAACTATGAAAGTTTTATAATATTATTTTATATACTAGAGAACTGCAAATCCAAAGTTCATGAATAAATTATACATTTTACTATGTAGATACACTTGGTCTTTGTATACAATATTTATTTGTATATATAAGTATAGTAAGTAGTAGACGAAGTATATCGCTTGTTAACCAACACAACTGAAACTTATAACTGAAATTATTAAATTGAACTGTAGTTCACAAACGGCAGTAAATATTAAAGAGGAAACATTGCTTACAGTTATTCATGCAAATGTGGATAACGTTCACATATTTATTTGCATCATCTGTTATAGGTGAAAGTAGTTGCTATATTTTCTCTGCATGTACCTAGTAGTGTGTGTAATGTTTTACGCGTTTGTTTTTAGGTGCACACATAACACCTCTGCTCTGTTAGGTAGTTGAACAAACGCGGTATACGACTTGGAAATTGAATACGCTGTCTGTTTCCATTTGAATGGTAAATGAAAGCTCCTGGCAAAATGTGATACAAAGTAGAATTGGAGTTGGTAGTTCGTTGGTGGCTTTTCGAGTCTTTTACCGAATGTCGTATTTGTAGATTGTAGCCCAGAGTCTGCAATCTGTAACTAAAGAGATTTAGTCTCGGTTGAGTTCAGTTGCCTTTTCTTCTATCGCTTGACATGCCGACTTCTGTATAAATTACTCCGCATATTTGACAACCGCGGCAATTTCGGGTGACAGTTCTCTCTTTTTATTAATTTACAGTGGAAAGCTGCTTTCTCCCACTTTCCCTTATTTGCATGTACCTCTGTCAAGTGTAGTAATCTAAATACCTATCTGTAGACTCAAGCAAAATTACTTTGTATGGTATATGTACACATAGAAATTAGGGACAATGAAATGGGTGAAAGTAAAAAATATATATGTACTGGTAAAAAATCTTTAAAGAGGGTGGTTATTTTTTCCAGGAAGATATTATTATACTTAATACGTACGTCTCGAAAAAAGGCCTAAAGAAAGTTGTCAGGTATGGATTACCCTGTTAGCAACAGTAGTGGAGATACATGTGGGGAAAATATTTTTGTCGAAGGGCATATTCGAATCAGGCCTAGTTAGAATGAAATCAGCACTTTATCACAGAACAGACAACTCAAGTCAAAGTCAACTCAAGAGAGTGCAAGAATGAAATCTTGAGCTTTAGCCGAATCTCACACAAATCCACAGTCGGTGCTGTGCCGGCTTCTTTCTTTCACAGATTTAAGTCAGCCTCTTCTCTGCGCACAATGAAACCATGTATGCACCACTGTTTAATATCTATATATTCATACACACGTACTCATATGTACGTAGGGTTATACTTACTCGTATAAGTAAATATATGTAGTATCTATTTTCACACTTATCACTCTAACATACATACATTACTTAAATAATTCATGCTAGACCTATTTCACCTCTCACTTTAAAGATCTTCCGTGCTTAGTAGCTTGACGTTTTCATCGGTTCTTCAGAAAAATTAGATTTTCTTTTTGCTCTCACTTGGAGGAATCCTATGACTTTATGCACAGAGTATTTTGCATTCTAGTTAATGCGATCCGATGAAAAATGACAAGTTGGAGCTTGAAATCCCTCTATCTCCACTTTCTCGCTTTCAATACTTTCACTCTGGGGAAAATAAAAAGTCGAGTGTTCATTTCTGATGCAAAGGAACGCGCACATCACACCACATCACATCATCCTACGTACATGATACGAAAGGCCCTAGCTGCCTGCATCCATTTAATCCTAAATCAGTTTATTTACAGTTTACTTACTCCGTGCATAGGGAAATTTTATTAGGAATAACATGTAAAGGGAAAGCACACAGAATCACACACAAAATAAATCCTTGTGATGTAAATTGTGAATAATTCTCTAGATAGGAAGAGTATTAATGATAGCCCGTTTCTAACAAATTAAACAAAACGAAGCTGAAGTGACGTGACGTGACGAGTTACTCTGCTTTCAGTTCAAAGGCAATATACTGTAAACTGAACTCTATGTGGAGTAGATAAATACAACGATCCACACAAATGTAAATACACGCTTGGATTCATTCACATTTTAGAATATATGTAACTCCAACTATCAATCCCACAGTGTTAGTCACCAAAGGGGATAAGAATTTTCTGATTAGTAATAGTACGAAAGTTAACTCAGACTGCGGCTATGAATGTTTTACGTATGTTCTATAGCGTACATACATAGTAAACGCCGAAACACGTGAATGAATGATTTACTAAAGTGAAAGTGGAGTAAAGTTGAATTGAGTCAAAGTAGAAGTAGAGTGAAGGTAAGACTGATATTAACCGAAACTCGGGCGGGTGATTCTATGAATGATGCTCAGTGCTCTGATTCCAAAGGGAAACTGAAAGGAGAGAGCAGAAAGAAATTCTGGAATAGTACCAACCAACACCAACCAACCAGCCGAGATCAGATCAGCCAACTAACGTAAAGTAAGCAAGGTAAAGGCAAGAGAAATGAAAGCAGAAGAGC
>JAQFYC010002020.1:0-28730 GCA_034694165.1 Tomocerus mixtus | reverse complement strand
ACCTCATTTTTATCGGAGCTTTAATTTAGGAGCTAGATGACCTAGACCACGGGGACATCTTTTTGGCTAGCCCTGTACATAGTGTCACCTGTACAATTAGTTCAATACCATGGAGTTTACATTTACCGTAATAGAATGATAAAAATTAACAAATTGGAAATATATACATAAGTATAAACACATTCATGTGGAAAGTTATATACAGTCAATTTGCGTACAAGATTACTAAACTAATATATATATGTATAAAGAATTTACCGAAAGCACTTCATTCTTTTATAGTTATATTAGATACTTTCTTGCTAATGAAAAAATACAACACGCGAATATAATTGTAAGTAAAGCTCTTGATTAGTATTAGTAATAAAAAGTTATATTTATACATACGAAAATGCGAATAACAAATGCAAAAATTTCTAACCAAAAACTGTTTCACGAAATTAAAACTGGAAATTCAAACAGAATTTGATTTAGACGCTCACTTTCCTTTTTCTAGGGCTCGAACTCCTGCAGTCGTCCATTATGGTAATAGAAGTTTTTCGAAGGTAAGGGAATTTCTGGTTTCCAAATATTCGGTGCCTGTAAAACAAAGCAGATTTAAAACGGACTTGTCGGAAATTAAAAGCCTTTGAAATCCAATCCAACCAAACTATTAATGTATGCATTGCTTGTGCTGTATGCTAAAAGTAACTTTAGAATAGAAAAATTCTTGTTAAATGTAATTTCAATCAACCTGAAATGACTGTCACTGTGTAAATGATAAAGCGCTTGGTAATGTAATACAATACATTGATACGTAAGACAAATGTGAGAATTAAAATGTAGTAAATAAAACGTGAAAAATAGTTAAATCTTAGTAAAATTATAAACACAGTTCCCTAGTTAAACTCCTTAACTGTATCACCCAGGTAAACTGACAAATTACTCAGAATGATATCCTAATTACAATTACAACTAAAAATATCTATTAGAAGTATCATTGTTCAATGATCCTCCTTCCAGGGTGACGCTTTACCTTAGCACAATACGGCAAAAATGAATGAGACTCAAAACATATACAGAAAACAGACTATAATCAGAAACTCGGAAACAGATTCATAAAGTATCAACGCGAAAGCTTAATATTTACTAAAAAAATATGATTCACTATGTCATATTACGTGTGATCTATACAGTGTAATCGCATTAGGGTGAAATAATATGTAAATGCAGATATACTAAAATAAAGTTTGAATGATATTCCATACCTGATAAGAATTGATAAAGGCTGTCAATTGCTTCCCCAGCTCTTTGTTCGACTTCACCAAATACTCCAAACTAAAAGGAATTCCAAATAAGAAATAAAAACCAATAAAACAATATATCAACTATAAAGTATTCATAATTATTTCTCATCACTTCATTGCAAGCAAAATATTTGTTCATTTTCTATTCCTATTACGCTACAACTGCATTATTTTCATACCTCTTTTCTTGCCACAATCCATTGCTAAGCATTCGTTCACAAACTATTTGATTAACTCCAGAATCGAACAAAGGCATGCCAAATTGACAGTCCAATAATGTCCACTCATCAAACCATAATTTGTCTTCGTTTCTGCTTTTTCGATTAGAACTCTTTTGGGCTTCTTGCGCATCGGAGAATTTTGATGACTTTTTAGCACTATCAACCTCGCTTATATTTAAATCTAGACGGAGTGACTCAATTTTTTGTTGTCTAGAATCAAAGGCTTTGGGTTTCACTTTTACAGTACTCAATTCTTCCTGGGAGCTCGACGACATCAATTCACTGTCCAATTCTTCCTGATACAGTTTGGCACACTGGTCATCCTTGAAACCATTTCGTGGTTCAGGATTTGTATTTCCTGACACATAAACGTGATCTTCTTCGTCGTCATCGTCCATTAGAAGTTCACCATCAGTGTCGCTTTCTTTGAATTCTTCTTCCGTTACATTTGTAAGCTTACTTGATACATTAGATATATTAATATTCGGAAAAACTCTCGGCATGTTCGGATTAACATTGTCAACAACTGAAGGCGAACCGCGGATATTCATCATCGTAATGTAGCCACAATTCTTTTCCAAGTCTATGATTCTACTCAGCCTTATTATTGCTGGATGTTTGGCCCATTTTGTATACATTTGGCTATTGATAGATGATTTCATAGCACTTGTATTCTCATCGCCAGTTCCATCGGTAGAATTTCTAGTTTTGCTGCTTCCAAATGGAAAAGGTACAATAACTGTGGAAGACTCTCCAGTAGATCCGTATGCCTGTAAGAATATTATCAACCACTATAGTTCCAACTTATGCAACAAATACATACTGCCACAATCATATTATGATGACAACAACCTACCTGCACAAATACTGCAGAGTGACTCAGAGCTTCATTTAGTGTAAATAACGCATTAGCACCAGGAATAAGCCCAGAATCATGACCCCACGATGTGACTAAGTATTTCTCACAATCTTCAAGTTCTGGTGGTAATTCATTCAGTAATGTTCCTGCAGTAAGAAAACATTTTATTATTTAATGAGCACACCATACAAAATTAGCTTGGCTTGACAAAGTAAGAGACCTTAAAACTATTAGCAGTTTTGTATCAGCAAACTTGAAAATAATTTTACTTTTAATAAAATTACTAAGTGTGTATACCCTTAGATAGTAATAATGATGTTGGACCGCTGTTTGTTATGGAGTAAAGAAATAGTTTAAACCATATTGAATTGACTTGAGGGACAGCTGGGCCAAAATGTGGTAGACTTTCACAGCACACTGCTTTGACTTCATAGCTTAATGGGGCCATAGACACTAACAATCTGTAAAATTATTTTTTAATTAAGGACGAAGAACTGACAAATAGGCATTGTTACTAATACGTATTATCAAAAAAATGGGTGCAAAGAAAGCTAGCCTATTGCTTACTCATAATTTTTATTCAAGAGACGGGAGCATGTGTGACTGTCCAAATTCAATAAGCTTTCACATCGAAGAAGATCAATAGACATGGACTCCATTTCTGGATTATTTCTTAAAAATAATATCGTTTTGCGAAGTGTTTTAGCGTGTTCGAAATATCGTTGAGCTTCTCCTTCTCCTTCATTCCAGGAAACATTTTCTAACTCCGACAAAAAGCTGTCCAACGACTCATCCGCCATTTTTCCAACTTCGAACATAGTAACGGCATGATTTTTTAAGCCCTACATTAATTGAAAATGCAATGTTACGTTACAACGACAGATTCTCATATACTGATTAAAGTAACCAAATGTAAAGGACAATAAAAACGATAAATAGGTAAATATGATTCAGTATTCTTATTCATACCGGAGACAAATTCCCCATCATTAAGAATGCAGTAAGAGTAGAATCATAAAGGAATGCAATTCGTTTAGAAGAGCCAATAAAGCTACTGGAATGGGGAATTCCGCAAAATATGGAATGATCTGCATTGGAATGTGATTCAGTTGCTCTAGTTGGTATTGTAGCCATCTCCGAAGAAGAAGAGTCACTTTCTGCTGACAATGCAGACTTGAGTTCGTCTGCAATAAGGGATTCTTCTGGCGCAACGTAAGACACTCGGCTAGACATAAATAGAAATTGTTTACAATAACCAATTACAAGTTTAAATATGTATGTAACATTTAATAAGTATACACACACACACAAACAATATTTCTG
This sequence comes from Tomocerus mixtus, assembly GCA_034694165.1. Classification (NCBI taxonomy): domain Eukaryota; kingdom Metazoa; phylum Arthropoda; class Collembola; order Entomobryomorpha; family Tomoceridae; genus Tomocerus; species Tomocerus mixtus. The sequence goes on along the minus strand of JAQFYC010002020.1, from coordinate 25,041 downwards.
GATCGCAACAACAACTAGTGGACTCACCTTTTCAAGTTCGCCTGACTTTGATATTTTTTCCAACTAGAATCCAAATTAGCAAAATCGATTTCAAGATTCTTTTTGTAAGCAAACCCGAGACGGCAATATAGAGAAACTGCGTTTTTAATGAGCTGTGCATCGATATCCAACACTGTTGCAAGCTGTAATACACGATTGTAATTGTAATAAAGTTGAAACTCCTACAAGGTACGATTATAAGTAAAGTGTGCTCTTTCTGCTCTTCAAACTCGGTATCAAAGTAACAACCGAGAGAACAAAAACAAACTTTTGATCCTTACCGATCAAAAACTCAAAGTTCAAAACAGTTCTGAGTCTGACACACTTACCTCTCCAACAGACGTGTGCTCATCAATGGAAACAAAGATCTTGTATAAAAGGGTTTCAAAATAATCCCCCAGAACTCTGTTCATTACAAAACCTTCTAAAGGAGGAACAACAATATAATCGTCATTCTCAATAGGGACGTCCAGATAAATTAATCCTTTTCTGTACAAGGCGTGTACGCAGTCATAGTCTATGGAGCCTGCTTTCTGTCCTCCGTTGTCGATTAAGAAATCAATTATTTTTCTCTCATTCGGTTTGCAACTGCTTACATCTTCTTCTGTTACGTAGCCGTGATGGGCAACAAACCAGGGATCAATCGCTATATCAATAGGTTTAGTTGGCAATAATTCTCGAGGAGGTTTACGGCGAAATAGTTTTCTACTGGAGCGATACTGATTCATTAACTCAATGTACTGATTTCTTCCGATTCCTAGTAAGCGCAAGCCTAAAGAAAATAATATCAATTAAGATTCTAGTACTGTACTGAATTATTTAATATAAAAAATCTTAGCTCCAGGAATACATTTTAAAGAACATGGATACGATACTGGCAATGAGTGGAACGCTTTGTTATGACCAGTTACGTTACAATTACACAATTTAAAGATTTCTTACAATCAGCAGCAGTAAAATTTGGTAAAGAGTCGTAGCTTTTTTCTTGTTCCATAATTCTTTCCATAACTGATGTGTAGTATTGGAATGGGGTCACACGAAGTCCCTTCACAATGCGGTCGGACAAATGGTAAGGATATAACATTAATTTGTCTTTGCTGTATGTCACCACTTCTTCGTAATATTTTGGTTCGTCTTTTCTCACATACTTAACTACAAAAAAGCATACAATTGGATAGCTTATAATCAATGTTCAGGTTAATATGTAAATATTACTACTACTACTAAAAAAATTTGGTAAACCCAGTTGTGGAATTACTTAAATGTTCTGAAAATCGTAGCTGATTCCGAATGCTGTAGGATACCACGGCCTTCTCGTAACCTTTTTGAGCATTTCCGAATATCTGACAAAGGCAAGAAATTGTATACTTTTATTTGTAATTTATACTGGACTACCAAAATTACTGTTTTCATTAGTTATCAAGAGTAGAGTAAAAGTATAGGTATTTAATTTATTAGGGGTCAGTTCTTCAGTTAAAATGTTTGTTTACCTCTTTAATTTTAATTGGCAATTTTAGCCAAGAGACATTTCGGCCAATGTAATACTCCACGTCTGGGTTCATGTCCATTTTTGATCATTGGCTGCAAAAATTACGTCTGTAAGTAAAATAAAAACATTAGAAATCAGTAAAAATAAAAAAGAATCTACAAAAGTTGTATTTGTATTCCTAATTTTGCTAACTTTAAATTTTCAAACTGAGGACAGAGGAAAGAATATCAAATTACTAACTACGAGTACTTTGCTTACCTTAATAATCAATGATAACAATTTACTTTTTAATTATAAGTAAGTGCAGATCTCCGTATGCAGCACACACAGTTTGTAAAATGTTATTACAGTTTAAGTATCATATTATACCTGTATTAATTGCAATTCAATTTGTAAATAAATCCCACACAACACAGACTTAGCTTAACTAACCCAACTGCTTAATCGACCATAACAATCTATATATGATAGTTTCCTGTGTGTGCTTATATATATTTAATGTTAGTTTGTAAATGTAAGTAATAATTGCATGTGTGTACCTATACAACTGCAAGTACCTAAATATTTGTAAATGCTAATTACAATAAATTCTCGTTATAGGTGAGTAAAGTGAAAGAGAGATCTGTCTAAAACTTCGACTTCTATGCACAACACACACGTGATTTTGCTCCTTCCTGTATTTTGTGTGTTACCAAGCAATTTGTATACGTAACAAGACTCACATCAGACATCGGACTCCGTAAACGGTATAGAAATAGATGCACACAAATTGATGTTTTGCTTGCTGCAAAAGCTTCTTATAACTATAGGTAAAGTCATACATGGTACATAAATAATGCATGTACATATCTACTTTACCAAAAACCTACATAATAATATGTAGAGGCAGTAAAAGGTCTGTCGTATGTAATATGAGCATGATTGATGTGAATATGATTGTGTAGGCGTGAAAGCCGGCCTTACTTTATATGCCTTTCATTTACCCACATTTGCATATAAAACATATTGATTATTGGCTGTTTATTTCAAGTATTTTACTATGCAGGTGCTAATATCCATTAGTCTAGTCAGTATAATATGTAAGATCAAATGCAGTAATTTTGGATCCTTTAAATATGATTCTACTAATGCTAACTAAGTAAAAAATAATTGCTAACCTTTGTAACACGCATTAATAAAGTTGTATAAGAATCAAATTAAAAAGAATGAATGTTATAAAATAATATAATATTTTGTGCATACCTACATTAATTGCAGGCACATTGCATACTATGTATATGCAGGGTGATTAACCTCACGTACATTTTGATTGAATATAATTTTTATACATAAGTACAATACAACTATCTCAACTAATAAACCACAAAAATCTATTAATGTGAATCTTTTGAGATGCGTCCTAGCTCTGTTCTTCGGTAAAACACTTGAAATACAAATACTTATGCATAATATGACAATTCATTTCATAAAAGCACTATTTAAGCGTACATGCGTAATTATTTAATATGTACATGTCCTATATATTGTATTCCTATTATGTAGTAAAATCATGCTTATGTTGAATACAATGCTCTGGTAGTCATCCAAAAGTCATAAAATTAATAGAAAGCTACCTAAATAGCTATTAGTAGTAAACAAACACATTTTGATCAATGAAGAATAATGTAGTGTTTGTATATATTTGTATTTTTCTGCATTTTTAGCATCCTCAAACGAACATGAATCGCTTAAAGTATGGAACGAAAAGTTTACATAGGTCTGTTGTTACCTGTATTATATTTTCTTTGACTGTTACTATAATCTCAAAAGTATTTCCATCGGCAGAAGAATCTTGCTTAGGAGATTCCTGTTTTTACAAAAATCATTTGACAGATCGGAAACACATAAATCTCTCAGAAGAAGAAGTTGGGCATGTTTCTACAGAAAAAGATTACTTCGACTTGTTCGAATATGGAAACAACGATTACATACATGACTTTTTCAAATTTCTTTGCAAGAATATTGAATTAACAAAAAGTAAAATAAAATACGGACGGTACTTCGTGTATCAAAATGTGATAGTGGCAGCCAGAAGCGTAAAATGCTACGAATCTGTTACATATTCAACCCAATCAGATTACAGATACCTGGATAATTTAGAAATACTTGCTGACAAGTGGAATGGACCTATCTCAGTGGCTATCTATGCTCCTGGAACTGATTTAGAAAAGGCAATCGAAAGAATTCTTTATCTTAGAGACTGTACAAATGCCAAAATAGTAGACTGGGTCACTTTTCACTTATTCATGGATATTAAGTACCTAAGTGAAAAAAATAATGCGACATTAGACAAGATTTATAACGAGGACTCTGTATCAGGTAATATTATTCGTAAACAAAATGTGTTACATCGTTTTGAAACAAACCTATTTTAAACTTTTGTCGTATTTGCAGAAAAGTTTAACTGCTCAAATAAACCTAAGTTTGGACGTAACTTGGACACATACCGTAATAAGAGATTATTGTACCCAGTAAATATTGCAAGAAATTTAGCTAGAAAGTCAGCCCAAACACATTATGTCTTAAGCTCCGATATTGAACTTTTTCCCAGTGTAAACTTTATTTTTAGCTTCTTGAAGATGTTAAGCCAAAACCAGACACTTGTGACAAGCTCTCCTAAAATGGTTTACGTTTTGCCAGTGTTTGAAATTCATTACGGAAATAGTATTCCAGAACACAAGGAGGAATTAGTTGACCTTATTAATAACAAGATTGTTGTACCTTTTCACGTTTACATTTGTTCTTACTGCCACCGAATGCCCAAATATGAAGAGTGGATCCTAGATGATGTAAAAGTAGCATTGAGAATTTTTGACATTGTGAAAAGATTGCAGCCCTTTCACCAATGGGAACCTATTTACGTCGGCACAAATAATGAACCATTTTACGATGAAAGGCTTTCTTGGGAAGGACTTCGGGACAAAATGACCCAAGTAAAAGTTTTAAAATTATTATACATAATATATTCTTTATAAAACAATCAAAAACATTTCTGCAAGTTTGATTTTTATAGGCTTACGCGATGTGTCTCCAGGATTATGACTTTGCAGTTCTAGACAATGCCTTTTTGGTGCACCGTGAAGGAATAAAACGGAGTCCTCATAACATGAATTCACAGTTTATCAAGAAGCAACAGAGATTAATTAAGATGACAATTAAAAAGCAGCTAACACAACAATACGGATTTAATCCAGCTTGCTTTATTACATAAGTATTAATAAAAGTAGAGAATAAATGCTTAGGTATGTAAAAGTCAAAGTTGACCTCGGTACAATTATATTTCCTCATGAAAACACCTTGTTAGTAGAAAAATGCAACGAAGAAGCAAATGTATATTATTAAGTAGATAACAAACATAACTCTGTCCAAAAGATAAGCCAACCAAGTCCAATCCTCCTGATATAGGTTTATGACATTTACCAAATCTTTTTCATCTTCGTCAGTAGCTGTTGAAGAAACAGAACTAGTACTCCTTCCTTCTGGCCTCGGATTCAAACATAAGATCTTTGCAGGCCAACTGTCTAAGAAAGTGGAAACAATTCCTGGTAATGGAACAGGAGAAGATCGTCTTGACACAGCGATATATCTCAGAAGAATTGTCCATATTAAATTGAAGGTAACCAATATTAGCGAATCCCGGTAGTATGCAACTGAAAGTATTTACCAATTCGCATTATTGTCATGTTGATATTGACAGCGAATAAAAGGGCATAGGAGCTATGAATAAGTTATATAGATATCTTACCGACAAGAGGAACATTTCTTCCGTTACTGGAAATAATTTTGTATACATAGCTCAGAAATAGTGCATTAATTATAAGAACCGTCAATACGACAGGCACCCTTTCATTTGCATGGGGACTCAGCCAAAAACTTAGAAGAATCGTACATGCAATTCCTTGAAACAAATTAATAGACTCAGATAATATCGTTTAACAAAAATCTTTAAATCATTATGATAAATTAGTAATTTTATGCACAAATTACCATAAGCCACTATTAAAACCACTGCTGTATGTGTCGATCCTTTTCTTTGTAAGTCTAATGAAATTACTACATCTTGATATGGTTCGGGACAACATGAAAAATTGTATGTTCTTAAATCGATATAATGTCCCACAATTTTCCATTCCCTGTTTAGGATTTCGTCGTAGTAATAATGTGAATAACGATCAATAGTTAACGAAATTTGATCGGCATCATGAGCCCATGACCCAATCTGCACATAACACCAATGTGTGTCATATGGCCAATATGATAAATCCAATTCACATCCAACTTGAAATTTTGCATTTGGAAACCATGCAATGAATGAATCATGTGTAGCATAAATGCGAGTGTTCCCGTAATGATCAATTTCACTCGCATCGACACTATAAAATGTATCCCAATTAATAAAAATAAATATCGTTATAGAATCATTTAATTGTTTATAAGTACCAAAGCCTACTTGTTGTATACAGCTAGGTCAGGTTTCCATAATTCATGAGCTGCGAAAATTATATAGGTTAAATTGTTGTAATCTTTCGGGTCCCATTTAATATGTTGGTCTTCCCAAATCTGCAAATAAATGTCTACATTAAAAGTTTGGCTCATTTTTATCTGTTAGAGTTTGACTGTCAAAGATTTATATGTATGTACATACAAAATAGCTGGTCGCATGGAGGGTTAACAACATTCGTTTCTCATCCTATGGGTTATACAGGTAATTACATATAATACTTAGTTTCATAGTATTAGAATATTTATATTGTGTTCTGAATTTTTATAAAGATTGCTCAAATAAATTACCAATTCCATCGTTTTGTATAAAAAAGATACATCAACTGTAGTAGCGTTCTTGTGGTTTTGGACTGGGCGGGTGTGAGGGTCGTAATTTCTCAAAATATTTTGCCGAAGTCTTGTAACATCTCCATAAACACAAAATTATTGTGGGATTAAGATAAAGATATATACATATAAAGTATGTAGTTAGTATGTCTTTTCCTATTCGAATATTAATGTTACTTTTGAATTGTATTACCTCAAGAACTTGACATTTGTGCAAGTAAAATATATCTAAACAAAAAACTGGCATATTATTATACTATGGATGTTAACAAAATTATATTTCCGAAACTACTCAAATAATTATATTACATCACTACATATTATTAATACATGAAATTAATTTTGATCATGTTAAATCAAGTCAATCTGTTAAAACGTAAAATAAGAATAATAAATGAACTAATAAAAGACCTAAAAGTGGCATTGGTTTAACTAGAAAATTATAGTTCAGAGAATAATTTATCTAATCAGAAATAATTTTATCCCGGTGTTCCTATGTATAGGTAGTATCAGGATGGTTTATATCATATTTGACTTTTAGGCGTCTCAAGAGTACCTGTCTCATCTGCTGCATCCACACTTCCAACGAATATGCTTCCAAACAGCACAATTCCCAGAAAGTAAAAATTTTGATTTTTCATCCTATTGACTTCCGCTTTGCAACCTTACTATATGTACAAGGGTATTTAAAACAAATCCTATATTTATGATGCTTTGAAATGGATTAAAGATATTTGTAAATTACCTACCCACTTTTTTAAGGCTATCTATCTGTAAAGTAAAAATAATCCCACAGTTACACTTTCAATCAATTAAAACAAAAATCTTAGATTGAAAATGAGAGGTATGTATACCTTGTATATAAACATTAAATGCACGAAAGTTAAATAAGATTAGGACTGAAAATCACAGTCATAATCATAGCAGTATTGCTGTTTTATGACGTGCAGAAGAGCAATACGCCCCTTGCTGCAACCCCGAGCCCGAAAAATAAGAAGAAATGCTTTATATAGTCATGTTTTGTTTGATATTCTAAGGATATAAGTATGAGAGCATTATAAATATTCTATGTACAGCCATCTCAGTTAAAAACATATTCAGTGTTATGCATTACTATATATGTATTACTATTACTAGAGATATTTATTAGGTATTTTCATTTTCTAGCTAAGCTTGATCCAGTAATTTGACCTAGGATACGTACGATAAGTATCACATCTCACTACAGATATTTGACAATAACAGTGTTTTCAATGTAATGTTTTGTATTAGTATTACCATATTATTATAAGATAAGATTATTATATATTTATATATTCATCCATAAGTAGAGAAGGTTAACAATGTAATTTCGATCAATGAATCAATTATGCAATAGCCTTCTAATGTTACAAATTACCTATACTAAAAATGTAAAACGCATTTTAAAATACCATCTAGAAAAATTGTATGTTTTATTCAAACTAGAAAACCACTTTTCTAAGCTACACAATTTTGACTAAACGTAATTAGTTGAACACTTAAGATGTACATTGTGTGCTGCAATCGAAATCGAGCAATTGTGTTCGTACCTAGAAAGTACAATATCTACATCTAAGATTAGGTAAATCTACTTTACTGTACACTTAATACATATGGGGATTTCATTCTAAGGACTTAATTTTATTAAGGTAGGTTATAATTTCTGCTATTGAGCATAGGTAAGTAACAATTTTTATGAACAATAACAAATAATGTGGTAAAAAGATATTGAAATACATGCTATTGTAAGGTTAGCAACAAAGTACATGTGTAAATTACTGTTGATAAAAGCAACAGTAAGCATTGCGACTATTTAATTTGCTTAAGGCAGTTTTGAGAATATATTTTATGCTTAATACTATTTAGTAGTAAGTTCATTTAATATTATTTAACGATAATTATGCAGACCTAAGTTTGTGAGCTTGCTTTCTCTGAAGGAAATGCATATTTATATATCTACAACCTTAATGTGACATTTAATTTCGCTACTTTTGCTTACTTTAGTTAGGAATGCTTTAAATTTTGTCGTATCAAAATATGCGTTGATTGTCTTCCTTGAATATGTATTAATGTCCCAGATTGTACATTTAATATTGAAGCTCATTGTTTGTTATGTGCATGCATATTAATTATTTTATCCTCTTTCTGCTGGTATTACAACGTAAACATATGTGAGACATATTAACTCGCAATATCCTTTGCAAAAACAATTCTGTGGAAAATATTCTTATCCTAAATACTTATGTTATGTATAAATGTATTTAATGAGATTTGTATGGTTTAAGACTTCTCTTTTATAGAAACTAACATGAACATAAAATATATCATAAGCTGCACTGTACTAACTGACCTGTACATACATATATCTCGATGTAAGCAGACAAATAGTATCTAGAAACAATTAATCCTGTTAACAGTAACAAAGACTTGAGGATAAAACAACAAATCCACAACCATTATTCCATCCGATGTTCTTCAAGAACTCCTTTGAAAAATATTGCACTGATCCGGTCGACTTTAGCTGTAACAATATATTAAGTAGAATAAATGAATGCGACCAACTGTTAATCATTATTATTATTATTGTCTTAAACTTATTGGATAAAAAATTTATTAATCTAGTTCTTACCTCCAATTTTTCGAATAATCTTAGGTTTATTTTCCCAGTAAATGAATAGCATATAAACAGGAATACCAGAAAGCACCATGATAATAGCTATAAAAATTTCAGAAGCAGGACTAGTAAATATAGGGACTGCTATGAGAAAGGCACATATAATCAGGAAGATTATCGGAACTGCCAATGGCATCTGAAATTTGAACACAACAGGTTTACTTAATCAGAATTATACTATTCCATTTAGCATTAAGCACTTGAGATTATAAATATAATTACTTAGCTACAAAATATGCATAATATGTAATGTACCAACCTTAATGGGTCTTTCAGCATCAGGATATTTATAACGGAGAAATAAAAGGCCAGACACTGAAACTGTCATAGCCAGTGCTTCGACAAATGACAGGTAATTGATTAAAATGTATACATCATCAATTACTAACATCACGATAGAAAGAAGCCCCTGTTTTGTATAAGAAATGACATTATTGGGTTGCCTTTTCTACAAAGGTATTTGTCTAAATCATAATATATCATTATATAGATCTAAATGAATAACAATCTTACCAAAAATAATAGAGCAGGAATGGGTGTGAATGTCTCATAGTTTATTAAAGCCAGGGCTCTGGGAAGATGCCCTTCACGGGCTCCAACAAATACCAATCTAGACGGGGAAAATATTCCTCCATTCAAAGCTCCAAAGGTAGACAGTGCAACAAAGACAGGTATAATCCATGCCATTACGCCTAAAATTGAATCTCCAAAAGACTGAAATGAAATAGATGATAAAAATATAACGAATTAATACCAATAAATTGTGCCACCATTCTATTTAGTAGCTTGTAATATTTACTTAATTACCACTGCCACAGCATTTGAATTTAAAAGCTCATCTTTCGTCAGCACGACAAAGTAGGCAATATTGGCCAACGTGTACACAATGGTAACCTATATAAAAATAGTTAATAAAATTGATTTCATTATGAAGTGTAACCATTTCGGCTAGCTAGATTTATGCAGATTATATAGACAATAATAATATCGTGGTTATCATTTCACAATTATGGATTAGTAGATATTTAGATTTACCGTAGGAAGGGAAATCCAAATGGCACGGGGAAGATTTCTAGAATAAAGAAATGTTAATTCAATGAAAATATTCTACACAAGCATATTTTACTCATTAGATATGATATGTACGTTGTAAGTGGTACACACGCTAACTATTTACGTATAGGTATTAAACGTTTACTTACTTGTATGGATCTTTGAGTTCTTCAGTTACAAAGTTCAAATAGTTCCTAAAATTGCAAAACAATGAATGTAGTATCAGTTTCCATTATTTCTAAACCATTCTATCTTCAAACATATACATAATACTAATGTACTTCATGTACGGAAATGTCTGTAACTGGGCCTTTGATACTCCTGGTATTCCATACCTATTACATGATCTGTAGTACATATTTAGCTACACTACTATTTCAAAAACAATGCCTGCGTTCCACAACTTTAGGGGGTATTTAGTTGCATACTTTTTGACTTTGACAGTTTTAATAAAGGTTTATGGTGAAAATAACGTTGAAACTGAAACTAAATGATTTCATTCACGTGTTGTAGCATATCACATTTCATATCTACACATAATTTTTACTACAGGCAGTTTGGCAATTTATTCAGTAAGTAAAGTTCTGAATGCGCGAACCCATCTAAACCTTAAACAATCCACATAATTTATACGCAGTACATAATATGATATATTGTACTGCTAAAAATTTGATGCATATTAAATATAGGTACTACTTAAATAGGTATGAATTACTATGTAGTTGGAATGGAATGAAATGTGCTATGTGTGCGTAAGCAGCTTAATGAGATGACACCCTAGATTTTATATGAATAAATTTTTCGTTGTGAACCTTGTATTTCAATTACTTATAATCTCAACGCAATACATAATACAAGATACAAGCAGTTCAAGTTATCACAAGCCTAATTGATTGAATGAACGACAAAGAAGGGTTAGTGTCATTGTCGTTAATGTATGTACTGTAATATTGTACATATAAAATCCCATGTGCCTACTCTGCCCAATGCTTCCATTAAGAAACTCGAAAGATATTTACTCACCAACCAGCGTATGAGAAAAGTCCTGAATAAAATGACAACGCAATATCTCCAGGATTTGATGTCGTGCCCTCAAATGGATTGCTAAAATTTTCTGTTTTTCCCATGCAAAGAACGACAAGCCCGGCAACAGTGATTATCATCAACGCTATGATTTTCATTGTGGAAAACACATTTTGAAGACCAGCACCCCATTTTACGTTGTAGCAATTTATTGCAGTTAGGAAAGCTGTACAAAAAGGTAAACAGGAACATTAAAATATTTACGTTCGTAGAGCATACGTTGTCTCTATAAGTAGTACATACTATGAGTACAGTCATAAAACACTATAAGTACATGAAATAGGGAACTATTGCGACTAAAGCCGAAGAATTATGTTCAGTTTGTGGCGGCTTCTTTTTGGCAATAGTAGATAATTACATTATAATAAAATCACAATTGTGGTTTGTCACTAACCAATTACTGCAGCGCTCAGTAAACGAACTGCAATCTCAGGAGGCTTACAGTTTGGCCAGAATGGTTGCATTAAATATAAGGAAAATGTTAACGCTAAAATTGCGTTTCCTGTCGGCACAATTACAATTAAAGCAACCCACAGAAACTGAAAGTTTATAATAATATTCCTGGTTAACTACAATTATGGTCCATGTATCATGTAAACAACTACCATAATGTAAATTCCATGTTAAATGTAGGTTGTATATTTTACACACGGTAAACTTACAAGAAATCCAGGCAAGGGTCCGAAACCTAATTTAAAAACACAATTTTTGATGTGAATATCACAAAACTGGACTGGCAGCAATTTGCATTTGCATGGAATTACATATTTCATAGTATCTTACTTTTTGAAATGTAAACATAATCACCCCCAGACATTGGTAACATTGTTCCTAGACAAATTAATAGATATTTAATTTAGACTTTACAGCAATTATAATAATATGTAAAAGTATTTCCTTCTGGTAATGGTAAAAGGTGACTTACCGAGTTCAGCATAACATAACGCTCCAACCATAGACATTAGTCCGGATAATACCCAAATGATTAAAGCCAATCCAGTGGAACCGGCATACTTCAATACACCTTTAGGGGATACGAAAATTCCAGCGCCGATAATTACTCCTACAATGATGGCAACACCATCAAACAAACCTAAAGACTTCTTTAATTCTACCCCTCCTCCCCCACGTTTTTCCTAGACAAATTCAAAATAAAATCCGCAAAATTAACGGTTTATTAAATGAAAATATTAAAATTGTTGTCTAATATTATTTAATATATATTTACTTGTCCAGTATCGTTTAATGGTTGGGCTTCCGGTGAATCTGCAGATACCATCGTCCCGCCTACTTTTGGCAACTTCTTGTTCTTCATCTTTAATTTATTTAAATTGTAAATTGACCAGTCTTTGAGAACGGGAATTCTTAGTTTTAAGCTGTTTTCGGCCCCTTTATATCACAGCAGCTTACAACACCATACAACTCTATGTGTAGGAGATTTAAAATCAGTAAAATGAATTTAGAATGAAGCACGTTGTACAAACATTTTTAACAACATGAATCCGCCTATGAACACATACAAGAATAATATCATTATCGAATCTCAGCATCCGTCAATATTCATTACATTCATTGTTCACAGTTCACGCTCAGTAAACTCATTATTAAGTATGCACCATGCACATGGATACAAAAATAAGTAACTATAAAAAGGGAGATCGAGCTATACAAGCATGTAAAAATAACTAACTTTTTTCTACAAAGCATTTCCTAAAACAAACGTTTAATTGTTCAGAGTTGCATCACATTGAAAGTAAGTAGGTATTATTTAGGTATATATTTAGTAGAGTTGAAAATATGTAAAAAGTTCATTGTCACCATAAAATGAAAGACATGCAATTTGATTTCAATGTCAAATGTTCAATTCGTTCGTATGTTCGCTGCGTGGTATCCGTATCCGTCACATAACTAACCACTTAGGCATACATACATACTATGTTACTATGTACCGTCACATAACATACCTACTAAGTTCTATAATACGTGGGTCTGAAGCCCTCCCTATAAATGTGCCAGCGTAACAAACTATGTAGCACACATTTTTTATAACAAATAGCAAATACAGACTACAATTACAATGCAAACACAATCTCACGGGATTGTCTGTAGGTAATGCAAAAGTATACATGAGTTTGTGTCCAATATTCAAGACAGGAAGGTATGACGATGGTTAAAATCATCAAATCATCAAGAGTGTGAATTCTATTTGTACATGTAATTAGTAGTATTAGTAGCAGATAATTTTAATGAAACCTATTACGTAGTTTGTTGCACTAGTATATATCCTGGTTCTACTAATCCATGCTTAAACATAGAACAACTACTACTTTACTAACATTGATTGTTGCATTAGAAAGAATGACAGTGAAATCTAACACGTTTAGACTTCTCTATCTTCTCACATTGTTCTTGCTCTTCGCAAAAGCTAAATTCCTAAGTACCTACATGTCATTTTATGCTTTTCTGTACTTTGCACCTCCTGTCGGTAGACATCTAGGCACATTGTAAAAAGTTCACAGCTTGCATAGGAAAATACCCAGCCAATTTAGCTATTTCAGTCGATAGTTACGCCTACATTTTTGTAAAAAATCCTAAGTGAATACTATGTGACAATAGCTTATTTGTTCAGTGATTGCCTGTGACGGGCAGTGATATAAAGAAATTGCAATACTCTGAAAAATGTGCTGAACTTTTGCCCCTTTTATGTATTCAAAGTTCAATTTCTAATGACAATTAAAAATTGAGACGTCTTCATTTTACGTCTTCAATTTTTTACATACACTACACGCTATGGTATGATGCTGGTAGGATTTTTGTCGAGTTTATTGCACCGTAGTGCCATACAAAAGCGAAACCAAGTATAAAATACAGCATAAAATATGAATGAGACGAATGTGTAATAAACGGTATAATACTCCCTTCTCCTTAGCAGTCCGTCCCAGACGAAATCTGATTCTTTCTCTCGTTAATCAGCCTTACTTCTCGATTCTGCCTGACTAACAACTTTCTATGTATTGCAATGGATATTGAAGTTAAGTAGAACATGTCGTGTCTCCACTTTAAAGTTATCGTTAGTTGAAATGAAATTGGGCAGGATACTTATAATATTAAATGCATGCACGTATTACAGGGTAGGCGATAACGTAAATATGTATAACAGATATTGAGTGCCCATGTGGGTAGTAAAATATTCCCAGGTCATTCAAATGTATGCTATCATGTAACTATACACTTGAATTCACAATTTTGGGAGCTTTTGAAACCGAATTTATCTGAAGAGACTTTTTCTCAAAACTCAAGGATTTTTCTATGGATTATCTTCTTAATTATATCTTCCAAGTGAAAAATTGTCGTAGCAAAATAGAAAGTCTAGATCTAGAAAATTAGAGCATTTTCTAAGCTTAAAAACCAATATCATAATATACTAATAGTAGACTTTCTCAATCTGCAAGACTTAGGCAAACAATTTTTTTTCTATAAGGGAACCCTACTTTGTAATGTCGAACCCTGTACTTCAAATTAGGTAATTTAATAGATTTAGAGGGCGCAATTCTGATATATAGTGCAGACACAGCTATAGCTATTAAGTCTGTATTGTCTGAAGTCTCTGAAGTAAGTATATCTGTGTGTATAGTAACATTGTCTAAAATTTATAAACCACGGCTAATTGTAAGTACGTATTAGTTTTTACTGAAAGAAGCTTCATATGAATATATTTATTGTGTAAGTGTTAACACTACAAAGACTACAATTATAACATCTTTAAAAGCATGTGGTGGAAGTGTCACCATTTGGCATGGTTGTGGTTTTAGCTAATGTAAACATCTCTAAACATAAATCTGTATGGTCTGTACAGATATGTATGGTCTGTACAGATATACTGTATTCTACGATTTATTGTTTGTGATGTGATGTATTTAGATGTTAGCGCGAGGCGTAAAAAGTCATACGAAAAGGACATATTATTATGCTAAGTATTGAGCGATGTTTCTACCCTATTTAAGTAGTGTCTTGATACTTTGATGCTAAATTACTAACTGTCTGTTGCATTACTAACAAGTTATCTTTACCATTACGTATTAGTCAACTCAGTCTTGCTGATCCCATACTAAATATACTTTAAATTGGGCATATCATCCTACAATTAGATTAGATATTTATACTGTGGATGCAAAAGTTGATGCGTAAACTGTAATTATGCTAGTGTTGAAGCTTTGTAGTAGCAATAACATACTTATGTACTATAACCATTAGATATATGTTGTAAAACTATAAAAGTATGTCTTTGGGACATAGTTTTTTATTACATAATATTTCCTTTTCACATTTGCAAGAGTAGCGTTACTTACTTATTTAGCTGCAATGGAAACTGGAACATTTTCATGGAACCCATAAACTAAGATTATCTAAAATGATAGTCCACATTAAAAATTCTGATTTCATATTCCGTCCATACATCCATATATAGTCGGATTTTATGAACCAGCACTTCAGACGTAATTATTGACTTTTACCAACTGTTTCTTCGCAATCAAACCCATAAATTTAAACTCAAAGTAAAAATGATGACTTCCTTTGACGGCTTTTTGTCTAATGAATGAACTAAATAAGTGATAACCAAATCTAGCCTTTCAAATAATTACCACATCTCATTCAATTAGAAACATCTTGGTTTTACATTTGTTAGCACTTTATATGTATTCTACAAACACTAGAATTTGGACATCACATTTGGAGCATAATATATTCCAAAGATTTCAGGTGAGCATATCTAGAATTCCTTTCAGTACCTACATGTGTTATCAACGTTTATTTTAGGTAGTAGATCTAATATGCAAAACAGTATATTTGTTATACGTATTATTATTGAGATGTGCATACTTATAGTACAGTACATAGGTAAAAATTTCTGGAAAATATTTATCTACAAACCCAGTTAACAGAGGTAAAAGTCGATTAATGACAGCTAGTAGTTATAATTGGTAAGGCCATGGTCTTTTGATTCAGTTAAGTGCGGAGTGCGTATTAGGCATTTTAAACAATGCCTACCTTTGAAGCAGCTTTTACTTGCATTCAAATCAGTTCTATTCACTATAACCCAATGGAACCTTGTACCAAAAATACAATTATATGTCCATATTACCAGGTGTACATGAACAGGTGTAAGCGATAATGTGTTATCAATACATATAGACAATCCCCATATCACTTTTCTAATTAAGATGTCGAAAACCTACCGATACCAGTTTCAGATTTAATCTCACGTAAATGCAATTAGTAACATTGCAGATAAGATTGTCTTATCGCAAAGAAATGCAATAAGTACATGGTTTGCATACTATTTTGGAAGCACATTGCTATTCAAACATCAGTACAGTACTAATAATACATTAGTGTAAGCACATGAGTACTACTACGTTTCATTGCAGATGTAAACTTGTTTACTTCCAATACGAATGTTTATTTGTAAAGAATTTACTTTGGCTATTAGCATTTAGGTATGGTATTAGCTCCTATGTAGCATATCTAACCAAAATTTAATTTAAATGAGTTATCAAAGGCTAAAGACTATTGGTCCGATGTTCAGTTCAGGAGGACACAATACATAATATTGTATAGGTAGTGAAATGAATTATTGAACACTTAATTAGCGGAAACATGTTGTACACACACAATAATATTTAATTACCTACCTGTAATAAATTATAACAAATGAAGAATAATGTATTTATTTGTTGGAGAATAATTTGTGAAGAAAGTCGGGTTAAACACAATCTAAGCGTTCTGAATCTTCTCTTGTGTCATGCTAATTTACCAGGTACACAATTAAAATATAAAAGTTATCGTCTTTAGTTCGCCCCTTTGTACACAAAAAGTATCTACGACAAAAAGGTGTTTGCTGGGTATTGTACTGATATGTTAAACCGTCAAACTCAAAATCAGCACAAATCAACTCCCAAACAAAGTCAATGTAAGTGTAACATTGTTTTAAGTACAACTACTGATACAACACAATACAAAAGCTATATAGTAGTTGATAGTAATCTCACTCCTCGCTCTACGCCACAAAACAGAGCACAAACAAAACACGAAAGGAAACCAAGAGAAGAAAGAGTTAGATAAAGACGCAGAGCGAAATTCACTTGTTGCTTCAAAGACAGATAGAGGCGAACTGTCTCAATAACATTTTCGTAATAATCTATATTATAATACACTTGTACTATAATATGAGTGTGAATACTCCTGTTCTGTCTGACTCCTTCTTCCTCCAGAAGAACTTGCAAACTCAAACAAGTCATGGCTCTGTGCTATGCAAGTATACTTATCTTTGTACTGTCTATGTAATTATTTGTATATAAGTATCATATGAACACACATGCTGGAAGTAGTCTGTGTAATACATTTGCAGTACAGTAGTAACAGTAGTAAGTAGGAGTTCAAGTAACATTACTTCCTCTACTTATTTCTCTCATCTGTTCTATTCCACGGTTTATCACTTATATGTAGAACATAACTAATTGTAAATGCACGACAACACAACAAAAGTGACATGTTTACAATACCTTCCCCAAAAGACTGTTAATCCTTTCATTTACTTTATGGAACTTAGAATTTATTTAGAGACACTTTGGCATTTTTTGGGGCAAATACCTTCATATTTTTATAAAGGCTGAGGCTGAAGTGTCACTTGGAAATGAAACTGTTTTAGATTGAAAAGTGTATTGTATTAAGTAGTATTTCTGTACAGTATAGAACGGACATAATTTCTTTGAGGTGTCATTAACGACAGCTAAGTTGACACAACAAAATAAAAATCTACTAAAAGTAATTCTCAATTGTCACCTTGAGACTAGAAATTAAAATGTTTCGCAAACCCTACCCACTCCCAAGCTTTGTGTATATTTTCTTAAGAAGCCTTAGGCAAATAATATTGTCACTAACAGGGTAGCACTTGAAGCACATTATAACTATAGTTGTTTTGTCAATTCCTTAGTATAAACTCTAATGACTTAGAACGTGCATATAGATAGTGTCTTAGTATAAATCCAAAAACAAGTATAAACTGCCACAAATCTTCCCGATTTTCAGATTGTAGAGAGAATGAGAAAGAAAGTAACTGAAAGAAAAGCATGAAGTATAAATATACGCAGGAACAGAAATCGTGGAAATATATTTATACACATAAGAGTGCACCTAGTGCATTCACATCGCAAATATCGTATCATAGCCTCCAATTTCTATATGTAAGCGGTATAGGGTTCATCTTATGTATACGCTATGGAGTAAGTATACTATGTTAACAACATTACTGGATCAGATCGTAAGACAAGTCCCTACAGAATGCTAACCAAAGGATCTTAAAGTTAACGGACGAGTGGAGTAACTTAAGGTTAAGAATAGAACTTTGATAAAAACTCGAAATTATCGTTCTTGCACTAGAGATAGACACTTATGCCTCGTGGATGAGTATTCCCCGATATAAAAATGCATATATAGGTTGCGGCGGTTATCTATTAGACAGTACAGACTAGACAAAGTTTTGAATATGAGATCTACTTATAGTATGTATACTGTAGTATAGGTATGATTTAATGTAATGCATAGGACTCCGTTATACTGCTTATACCTAACACTATGTTTCTACAAATCACGATCAGTGAAGCTAAAATAGATATTTGTTTTTCTGATGTATGGATGCAACACGCTGTGACTGTGTTAATATGATACAGAGTATCGACGGAATGAAATATGCAATAAGCTGTTCTGACAAGTAAACTATATTAAACTAAAATAACCCCATGTAAAACAATACTTACCTATTAGCTATGTACTAGTACTATTGCTATGCTGAACCTAAATAAAAAATTGGTCCTGGGTAAAAATTACGAAAAGTCAAACAATAAATCGGCTATCCACTAATAATAGTAAACCATACCATAATAATACAGATAGATAAATGTAGTACGTTTGGTAGTACAGTACACAGAATGACCGGAAACCCAAACGTTTATTTCTTCTTAACCAAATGATAGTGTCTTAACTGTAACCGCAAAAGTTTTCGTTTAGAATAAATACAGAACAATTATTCACTTGGAGGTTCAAATATAAGGTAAACGAAATAACATTATGAAGCTGGCCTGCTTATTCGCGTGTACACGAAGTCTGATATCGAAAACCAGCATTACCTAAATTATGTCAATTTTATTGGAAGGCATTTGCAATTAAAAATTTCGTATGCTTCTTCGTAAATATTGCATTTATGAATACTAGCTTTAGGTTGGCTTGGTATGGGCACTGCGAGACAAGGGAAATTAATGTAAACTTTTGGCCCTAATTCAACCCGCATATATGAATCGATTCTTTTCGATTTCCAATCGATTTCCACAAAAATAGTTCATAGCATTATCTACAAATAGGACATATTATGCAGGTAAAAATTAATTGTTTTAAACTTTTAGTGAGTTTCTGATAGTTTTAATATTTTGTAAATTAGGACCCGAATTTTACATTAATTTCCCTAGTCTCCCATTGCCCATATCAAGCCAACCTTAAATCCAACTTAATAAAAACTAGGTTTAGATTGATTGAACTATGCTATCAAAATCTCGTAATCCATAATCCATGTATGTACACCAACAATAAAGATAAACTGGCCTAGGGTTATGGAAACCTAGATAGTAAAAATTATCATGACAAATTATACTTGTAAACACCTAGTTTACAATCGCCTACTGAGAATGCAGTTTATAAAGTTTATCTGTTCCAAATAAGAGCTTTTCGGTCGATAATCTATTACATAGTAATGATGTATACTGGTAAGTGCAGATGCACAATGCACAAATGACTGAACGAAATGACAATTACACAGAAAGTCAAAGTTGCTTATCAAGGATCCAATATTTAAGTATTTGGAATGCACAGTTAGTATTTACTATTTACATATAAATTATGTTGTCTACAAAAATGGTAGGAAAAAGTGACGTGGCCCAATGTTTTACTATTCGTATCTTGTTATTGGAATCAATTTTTCCATAGTAAAATAACAAGATAAATATACTAATTACTAAAACGTAAATGAGTCTGGGAATCTGGTTTCTCCTGATAAGAGTTAAGAATTTTGAAACAAGATGAATGGAAAATTCAGAAAATAAGGTTATTTTGTTAGAACAGATAGGAAAATCCCCATCTCAAAACAATTGAAACAAGCTAAAGCTAAACACTTTACTTTACATATACAGACGGTAATAAAAAAATATTTGTGTAACAATCACCAAATACGTTTAAGTTACTGTGTATGCTTTCTCAAATTACAGAATGTTCCATTTATTTATTCAAACTATTTTTTCTAGCCCCATTGTATAGTTCAAAGGTGGAAATGGAATTCTCCTACTTGCATATGCTTAAGACGCTAGCTGGTAGTAGACATTTAATTGGTAGCCTAAAGACTGTTTTGAATTCCAACAGCGCAGTGAAACAATTGGTAACCTACAGGGTATTTTGAACTCAAACAGCGCTGCGAAACAATTCCCACTTTCTTACACCATTTATGTCCAACTTATAAACTGAATATAATACTTAAGTATGCCTACTGTGCTAAACAGTTTGTAAGATGCAATACCGAGCCATCCTATAGTACATATACATGACTTCACTTCATGGAAATGCGTTCTGCTTAACAGCTTTAGATTTTCGTTCTCGTCTCTATCCGTGATTCGTAAAAAGGCATCCAGACAATTTATTTTATGTAAATGAACATCTATCAGCAGCAAAATCAATTCAATTATAAAACCAGATCAAGTGTTTCTTTTCTACTTGTACTCTAGACAAAATGGTATTAGCATTACATAAGATGAAAAGACATCTAGTACAATAATGGTACATGCAATGAAACGCCTTGCCATTATGAGAAGGATGCACTCCAGCCAAGTCAAACCTTAAAAGCAAATGCAGGTAGGTGGTGGTATAATAACTTGATTCAAGTTCTAACTTTCTCGTCTGCCTCTCTGGGAATATTTTACAATATACTTATAGCTCGAAATTACATTATCTTACTTTCCTAAGGTTATTTATTTTGCCTTTAACAATGTTGCCGGTACTCTTGTTAGTATGCATGCATAAACTTCGCAGCTTCATTCATACAACATACCTTAATATAAGATAATATTTAATAGACAATATTAAGTTAGTACATAAGGGTTCATGGGCTCGTCGATAACAATGCAATGGTATTCCATTCACGTTTTTTCGGTTATTGGTTACGTAATTAATGTATACGAAAGAGCCAACAAATGCTACACATACATACACATTACATATATTACCGATACGAACCAACAATTTTCCAGAATGGAAAGTACTTACGAATTTTGTCTAGCAAATAGGTAGCTGGAGTTAGGTAATTTTTCATTGTAATTATTAGGTTGTAGGCTCCCTGTAAAGATTTACTTCACTTATGGTCTTATGGCATTTTACGTGCAAATGATAGGTAAGCTTTCGACCGATGTATTAAAATCCTATTGTAGGTCTTAGGCATACGGCATACTTATACATAAGTTTAATCTATAGGATTACACTATTACTGGGTTACACTTTGATTACGCTTCATTTTTATTTGCCGCTAGAAACTACTACATCGACGAATTGAACTTACTTAGAATCGGGTCATGTAATGAGACATAAACATAAGTGTTTTATTATTAGTATGTGGTTTAGTACAATTTAGTGCGACAATGTGGGCCATATTGATTCTACAAGTTTACAAACACCAATAAAATTATGGTGGGCTTAGATGGTAAATAAACCATTACCAAACGGATGTAAACAAGTGATTAATCTAAATAGAGTCATTATCATTAGTAAACTACTATGATATATTTGAGACATTTAGTGGTGAATTCTCACAAAACCTCACATTGTCCCATTTGTGGGGCAAAGTGAGATTTATATTTGGATTTCTTACGCCAACAGCTTTCCAACGATGCTCACATACGTTATGTTCTTATTTAAAAAAAAATACGTGGACGTGGCCAGAGCTCCGTGTGGGCGTGGCCAATTTGGCTCAAAAACTAATCAGTTCTTCGTTAGAACCTACTCTATCAACTGCTGTAAACAAAATTCAAAAAAGTTGAACCGTTCGAAAGTTTCAGTCGCCGCCGACAGACGGATAGATAGACACCCCACCCAGGTCATTCACATAAAGTGGTTTATGAACCACACAGGTAGTTAGTACATAACATAACGTTAGGTTAATCCAGCTGGAGGTTTTTCATAAATTGTATTGCTTGCTTATAACTCCATAAAAACAGATTACCTATGATTTCTGCTGATCTGAGTATAACTGCATTGTCTGACAATAAATATTGTCCATCTTCATACGAGTCATTGCACAAATTCCCTGCAAATTGGCAGTTATGTACTAATATACATTACATAGACATAAGGATACCCTTGCAAGAAGACCAAATAAATGGTGACCGAATAGAGCGATTTGTTTTAAACTTTAATCGTATCAATTCGTTCGTCTGTGCACCTACTGGAAGACATTTTATTGCATGTACCTCCGTTGGCATTGTAATTACTAGCTTAACTACGATTTTGATCAATATCCACATTTGTGGCACTCAACGTTCCGTTCTTAGACGATGACTATGTATACATACTGCATGGTATGTAAGTTCATTCATTTAATAACTCTGTCTTATTGTCCATATCGTATCGTGTGATGATTTTGATGACGAGGGGTGGGTAATGCTGACGTTTAATTATAGCACTAGTTAAGTTTCAGTTTGTATTGTACGACTACATATATGATGCAATTACAGTAGCTTGTACAACACAAACTCGCTCACTAATCTTCAAGCTCCTGACTTCACTACTTCATCCTGTCATCAGATTATACATGATGCTGATTTGCTGCATATACAAATAGTGGTAAAACACTACGGGTACATACCTATACTGCGTTTGTATATTAGGAGGTATCTAGGAACAATATTGTGAGGATCATAGTAGTAAAATCTCAAATTGCAGCAAGTGTCTCCTGCATAATCATCTTATTAAGACAATTTATTGCTCAACTTGAGTTGTCGAAGTTGGGATATAACAAGATGTATATGTATTCATTCATAGCGATACTATAATGTAGACGTCTTATCCACATCTAAAATACTGATATTATGTAGCGTTGTCTACAAATGCTTGCTTTAAGGATGGATGAGTGAATGAATGGAATATTTAAATATATCACACTGAAATACTCGAATAATTGTTATGTAAGCATATACAGAGCGAATGATAGCACGGGTACATGCATTAAAATTAACAAACACACAATAGTCAAGTTTAACTTTTTATTCATCTCCAATTCAACAACGATAAAGATTTATAGCACTTCTCTGTATTGTAAGTATAGAGGACGATTTAGACATTTCGACGAACATGCTGCATCAACTAAGGCTTCTTGAAGCGAAGATACATTTATGAGAATGCATGTTGTGTCCGTATTTGCCATGGTTTATTTTTTTAACAAGTAGACAAATACTGAGCCATCTTCAGAAACAGACACCAATTTCGCCCCATCTCTAGGAAATTACAAAAAAAAAATTAATTGAAATGCACTGAGTGTCCCATGTTCCTTTTATTCATCGGAAATGTAATTTAACTTACTTGGTGACAGCTACATCCAAAATTTCTGTCTTATGGCGCCCTAAAAGCCTTTCAACTTTACAGGTACGAGCATCAATGACACGAACAACTCCATCTAAGCCGCCTGTGTAAATAACTGGAGATTTTGGATCCCATATAAGTTTTGTAAGGCCTGCATCTTGCTGCAACCTGAGGCGCTCAGTCTACAATGAATATTACATGTTAGAACAAAATTCACTATGGACCCTAAGGATATACATCTGAATTAATTGACTTTAGTTACCAATGTAGTTGCATCCCAAACAACCACGTTTCCCATCACCGTCCCACATGCTAAAAGATCTAGCTGTGGATCAGAGCAAAACGATATGCTTTCTACACTATCAGTGCCTTCTTCACTATGTCCATCGTCGTTAGGTTGTCTGCATTGTAGTGTACTAACCAACTATTAATTAAACCCATTATTAGTATGTAGCTTTCACAATATTGAATATGAAAAGTCTAGCTGGAGCTTTTTATTGTATAATGAGACATGTGTCTAGTACGCAAGAAAAGTTATGACAATTGTACTTACTTTTCCACTTTGAGTGCTAAACAATTTCACCGTTCCATCAGCACTGCCTACGGCAACAACGTTGTGAGTTGGATGAGTAGCAACACATAAAACAGGGCTCGGATCATTAACAGCTTTCGTAAGATTATACTCGATCTCGCCAGATTTCAAATTAAAAAGTTTTATGGTGCCATCGGCATATCCAGCAAGAAGTCGTTTACCTAAATAGAGTTCCACAGTAGTTACATTTTCAATGACTATTAATACTTTTTGAGGGTATGTTTATCTGTAATGAAAAACATTTGTACATACCATCAGGTAAGAGTACAGCACTTTCGCATTTACTGGTACTGCCGGAATAGATTTTGCATTCTCCACTTGGAATTTTCCACATATAAATGGAACCGTCTTCACACCCAGCAAAAAGGACGTTGGAAGCGAAATGCCAAAAGCTCCACTATGAGTAAAAAGAAATTAGTACAGATACAGATTATTATTATTTCTCAGATACTAATACTAAATGCAATTCCATTTATTGACACACATATATAGTGAATACTTACGGACAAATCTCCTGTTTCAAACGATATAATATTTTCAAAAGATAATGTCTTC
>JAQFYC010002019.1:0-28730 GCA_034694165.1 Tomocerus mixtus | reverse complement strand
CCAGGGAAACTGTATAATCATTTGTTTGACTTTTGTTTTAGTTTAACGGATTCGCTTCATCAGTTCTGTCTGATCTGGCGTAGTATGGCATATATGCTATGGTTTAATGTAGAAGTTGATATAATTATTGTTAGTAGTGGTTAGAGAAGAAGAATCGAAAAGGTTATATAATGGATGCAATAAGTTCCAGCTAAAACTCTTCTTTCCTCATCAGCTCTTATTCTCTTTGCTTCTGGTCCGCTCTAATAGATTATGGGAATTTCATTCTCAATATATCTACATCTACCTACATAAGTCTAAGTTAAACTTACATTATGCAACTTTACGTACTGTGGTACATCACTATCTATTTCTATACAGATTCCATTCAAACGACTACACTAAAGATACTTTCCGACATAAGTATTATAAACATTGAAGATACAATGGTACATTAGATTCACTTCACTTTTGCTTTCGCTTGCACTTGAGATATAGTGTGAGACTTATATTGCCGATAAATGCTTTTGCTTCGGCAAAAGCTTCCAGCTGGCCTGGTCTGGTCTGGCCTGGCCAGGCCACGGTAGGTAGCAATTTCTAGTTTGAGTCGAGTCAGTCAGTCCGTTTTCGTCAGACAGATCAGTTGAGTTGAGTCAGTTCAAACTGAAACTCAAAGGGAAATGGAAGTCAGAGTCAGAAGTGTATAATGCATAGGTACGTACGGGAGAATGACAGAGCTCTTCCGTAACGTCAGAGGGGAAAGATCCCCATTAATCAAACTCTTCTCTGGCAGAATTCTAAAAGACGAACTGCAGCCACCCACCGACTCCACTATTTCATCTATAAGCTTTCGCTTCCTATACATACATATTGTGTTTCGAGGATCTTTCAAAATATCCATGAATTTGAATACATACAAATACATGCATACCGGTATCCGGACTATTATGGGTCCAGCCAAAAGGGTCAAAGTCCTTTTTGAATTTTAATTCAAAAGGGTCCAGCCCTCTAGTGTCTATTTGTCACATCATTTCTTCACTTGACTGTGAAATTTGTCGAATTTAAAAAGATTAATAAAGTTGAACTGTTTATAAAGGCTAGCAAATATGCTCAATGGGCTATTTCTCGACGAGGGCAATGATAAACTGAATCAATTTGTCAATAAAGGCTAGCAAACATTGAACATGTTTGTCCACAAGCACGCTTATCAGTACGAGTTTTACCTATGGACCCTTCTGAGTATTACTCTTTAAAAAATAGGCTGGAAATTGGACCCTGTAGTGGGCTGGACCCCTAAGAATTTTAATTCAAAATGGACTTGGACCCTTTTGGGTGGACCCATTAGTCATGCTTTCTGCCTGCTATTATATCTACTACAAATACCTATAATATTAACTTGTACTTAAGCTACTGTGCATAAAAGCCATGCCATGCCACTTCAAAATGTGTGTTAAGTCTTTTCTATCCCCTCTCTATTTCTATAGGATATCCGTAAATATTGTAGACACAAGTGGTAAATCAAAAAATATTTAGTTTAAATATTTTAGTAATGCTGTGCGATTAAGCTTTATACATGAATAGACACACGCTTTAACTGTAAAAATGTACACTAATCGATTGTGTGTAGCAGTCTAGCAAGACCTACTTTAAAAATACATTTTCAAAGAATATGAATGATTTTACGTTCTGTATTTATGAATAATATGCATATAAATAGAAATTTTATTCATTAAACAGAGAACTAATCAAAATCAAGTCAAGCAGTCTGTTTCTGTTGTTGTTGGATGTTATGGATTGGATCCGAAAGTAAAATATGAAGTGGATTGGATACCACGCTTCGTCTCAAGTATCGCTAAGAACCATTTGGTATTCCATCATCCTGGATTTGTTTTCGTATGATAAAAAGGAGCTTGACTTGACTATTGACTTGGCCCAGTTGCCCCACTTCAAAATTCAAGCTCCAGATTCCTTCAGCCCGTTTTAGTTGCAGTTGTAGCTTTAGCAGTCTTGCCTGTGTATTTATATATGTACTACTACGCGTAACCTACAAGAGCTTTGAGATAATATGAATAGTTTTAAAAGTATTGGATTGGAGTTTGACTGAACTAAAGTACCTAAGCAAGTAAAGTGAAAGCAGTAGGAAGTACAGTAGATAGTATTTAGTATATGTATTATCCAAACTCACTCAGATGAGATATTGTGGGTTATGTTCCTCGATAAGAAAAATTCTAAGAATTGAGTCTGCTTTTAAAGGAAAGATCAAATATAATCTGGTATTTTAAAGTTGGAATAACTCATGCCATGCCATTGCCATACCATGCCAAGTCAACCAAACCAATGTAATCGAAACAGATGTAGTCAAAACTTTTAATGTTCTCTGCATTACGTAAGCAAATGTTTTTAACGTATTGTGTTGACTATATACTACGTATACATAGTAAACTACAAGTACTTAAACTAACGATTGGGTTAGTCTTTAGACTTAGGAAGTTATGTATGTAATAGTAATGGAAGTTGATACTTGATCCTAACAAAACACAACAGAACACTACATGGGTGTGAATGATCAAGTGCTTTGGTTAAAATTGCTTAAATGCGGAACAAGCCTTGATGTAAGTGGACCCATTAATTTTATATTCAATTTAGTCCGGGAGGAAGTAAAGTCAAAGTGACGAATACCGAATTGCATTGGAATTTTATACCTGTACCTTGAGTTGCAAAGTACCAAAATATGTGAAGGGTATAAATATATATCTGGTGTTTACATATACAGTTACAATTGCCATAATTGCAGGAAATATCAATTTTTGTTCTTAATGAGAGGGCTATCGGCTATAGAAAATAACTTTGCAGTAAAATATTATAACACGAGTTGCTACAAAATACTTTGTAAAAAAATGAGCTAAGATGTAACAGCTTAACAAATGATATCAGATAACTTATTAGATAAATGTTCAAAATCTCAGCCAGCCTGAACAACAATTATGAATACGTGACGATACATTAATATTTAATCACAATATTTTTATTATAAAAATGACGAGGAAGACTTATCTGTGTGCGTAGATTGATTTGCAATCAAAAGTAACATTACGTATAACTGACCGATTTTGTGACAGATTTAATTAGTTATACGGGGATCTGCCATTAACTGTTGTACAGTACACCGCTAGCCTATGGGTTTCCGGAATAAGGTAAACGAGTAAGCTTTTACCGTATGTTGAACACAACTACAAT
This sequence comes from Tomocerus mixtus, assembly GCA_034694165.1. NCBI lineage: Eukaryota > Metazoa > Arthropoda > Collembola > Entomobryomorpha > Tomoceridae > Tomocerus > Tomocerus mixtus. Next base: position 25,514 of record JAQFYC010002019.1, on the reverse strand, counting down.
TAATCGTAATGATGTCGAATATGTTTACCCAAGTAAAATGTTAGTTAGTTTGAAAACAAAAATTTAAATTGCGGCAATTGTCTGAAAGAATTTTGTAAAATTAGCGAAATGGAAAAAGGAGTCGTTGACAGGACTTCTATATGTTAGAAAAATAAACCTTAAGTAGCAAACTAAGACTAAAGGTGCAATAGCCTGTGGTTTGGTTACATCCTACTAACAATAAAACTAGGATGCGATTTATATTAATAGTGTCAGAAGAAGTCAAGTCTACTAATAGGTATCACTAAGCTAGGAAGCTTTGCTTGTGGTTTGGTCTGATGGGATGTTAAGCTCTGAATGAGTGAGACACGACTGGGAAGACATTAGATAAGAATTTGACGATTTATTTTCATTATTGAGCTGACTGCACTGAACTGAGAACGAGGACTCACTCCAACTTCAACTCCAATCCAAGTATATCAGTGTCTGGTCTGACGATGAGAAGAAAGTTTAGTTTAGTTGGCAAACTTCAGTTTGTCAGTCACTCACTCACTTATGTACTCCGTTCAGTATGAGTAGGAAGTAGGCAGGGCCAGGCTGAGGAAGACAATAATATCAGAAAGAGGAAAAACCCGTCGAGATTCACATCTCAAATGTAAAGACAAATGTAAAGAGAGCAATGCAAGGCTCATCAATGAATTCTTTCAGTCAAATTACTTAAGCTAATAATGCTCATTATTTATTCTGTCTTAAGAGGACGAACAAACTCATGACACGACTGAATCAGTCTCCTTACTCCTTTTTGTTTGTCTTCTCTATTGACATTGACGTGCCGAGTCGGATACGCTAACAACCCACTTTTTACAAGGCTTAGATTTTATATCTGTATTTATATACAATAATGCAATTGTATAAGCTCGCCTTATACAATTTTGTGTAGCATACATTTTGCAAGCAGTAATTACTGCATAATTAGTTGTATAAACAATCATACAGACTTTTGTCAATAGAAATCTTTCTCATTATGTAGCGAATTATCCACTGGATGCTTTTTATTTTCGTGAAACAACTACAAGTGGTTTTAGAGCCTTGAGTCCTGCAGGCACTAAATTGATCCTAAGGACCGTTGCTTGAACTCAGGCCTAACACACAACAAAAGAAACGTAGTCTTGGATCCTATGCACTTGAGAATGTTTTTTCATCCTAGATTGACTTAGAAATGTACCAATGACACTATGAAATTGTAATTGGACAATGTATTTTAACTATTTTAATTTTAACTACTATTTAGTACTAAATAATAGTAGCATAGTATATTTTGTACACGGAAGACTTCTGTGTATCACCAGTACATGATCATGATATTGTTTAAGACAATGAAAGTCCTAAAAAAGTTTACCTCGATGAATTGCACTGAACTCAGTGTAATGAGAATAGATGAAACTGTACTGTAGGTGTGTTCTATCTAATTTTCGATTCCCCATAAAGAACTAGGTATTTATAATAGTGGTTCTTTACAAATGGGAACAAAAAAGAAGAAAAACGTTAGGCGAAAGAAAGTAGTTAACTTTTACTATGCACATCGTACATACCTAGTATTTATGTATGCAAAACAACCACTAATGTGACTTATAGATAGCCTGGGAATTCGATATGTGGTAATCATGACATCTGCTAAAAATAACAGAAAGAAAAAGTTGAAGGCTTCGTCATTCATTTTGCACAGTTGAGTAGACTTCGAAGTTATACTCACTACAGCTCGGTTGAAAGACTAAAAACCCAAAAGAACTAGAGTTTGGTCGAGTTTGCTACTTATTATTTTACTGCTTACCTTAGGTATATGGTGGTAAAGCACATGTACCTACTATCTACTTTACAGTATATTACACTACTTTCTTTGTTAAGTAGCACAAGTACATGTTTACATACACAGTGTAGCGTAAACACATACAGAGTACACTTTTATTCACATATTACACTCTTTTATCTTACTCTAGTGAAAATGTGTTCTGATCTACGTATACATGAGTAAATTCTACACATACAGTACACGTATCTGCACAATTATTTACTATTGTGGGAAACAGTGAAATTTGTATGTATGAATGTGCCATATGTCGTAGGCACAGAGTGTCACCTAATTACCCGGTCTCTCAGTAATGAGTTCGCTGTTGTGGCACGCTCTTATTTATATTTTAAAGAAAATGAGCCTAAATAAGAATACGTATAGCATTTGCAGCTAATTTTGAATTTGTTGATTTGATAAGTGTTATCTAAAGCATACTATTGCCAAAATTGCTAACAATGTCAAGTAAGCTTTTTAAGTATTCATTAATTTTTGGAACTTTTAAAGTTTTACAAATGTACTGTGTTTATAACCTGTAACATATATTCCTAAGCTACAGAACTGCTATTCCCTACTACAGTATTTATTATATTAGCCCCAGAGGAGACAGAAACAGCTTGTTTAGAATGGCACGTTAGCATGTAAACATTTTAAAGAAGCTAAGCTTCGTTAGCTAAGTTAGTGTTTGGAAAGTGAGTAGTGTAATGTAGCGTCTTAATGATATTTCATTCCCGTTCCCCAAATGTAAATTATTTAGAGCTCCGCACTCAAATCCACTAATAATATAAAGAAACAGTAAACTCTTGTGTTTTTTTCTTTTAGCAGCAATTCAACATTAAGTCGACCTCAAGAAATTGTTTGAGTAATTTCTCTCAGAATTTTCTGCACCAAGTTGTGTGTACTATTTATGTACTTAGCTTCGGCTTCGCTTTCCTTTAACTTTTACAAAGTTTACTGCTCAGTGCTCTGCAAGCTTGGAATTTGCAATGTAAGTGTAGGTAGCAGGCTAATAATACAAACTCTCCAACTAGCTTCTGAAGTAGGCAGATAAGATAAGTAGAAGGCATATGGCAGAAAAACAAATAATACTTGTTTGCAAAAAAACCTAATAACATTTAGTGCACACTCCGCTTGTAATACGTTATAGGGAAGTTGAGGTAAATTGGATGTTTGTTTTACGCTTAGAGTCTGAGACTAATTAATAAATGGAGTAGTGTAGTGCGTAGTTTACGTAGGTAACCAAAGCCAAAACCAAGTCAAATCTTACATCTATTTCACATACCTTTTCCAAAGCCAACAGTTCCTAACATAAGGAAATCGATAAGGAAGAGATTATTAGTCAACAATTTCATGCCAAGTCAGCCAGCTAGGCCAAACCAGGCAATTCAACTCTACTACGTCATGTATGGTGTAATGAAATAGTAATTTATCCACATCTAGATAATTGGTCTACTTAACAATATTAGGGCAAATGAAATTATTAAGTAGTTTAAAAATAAATGTGGCATGTCCGTTATAAAATCAAGTTGTAAATCGAAATGCTATTTCACATAATTAAAAAACTACTTTACCTGTAGAATATTACTAGTACTTTAAATCGTATTACATTTTTATGATGCTTTAACATCATTTGCATACATACACTACTTAGACTTTTCTTTACTATATCTATGGACACTATACACAATACACAAAATACGTACACTATATACTATATATACCGTGTTAAAAAGGTCAGACCTTTAATTCTACGTCTAATACTTCGTAACTTCTTATACGATGACAATTTATCTAACGATGAGGATAAGTAATTCGAAAATTTTGCATAGAGATGGGATGTGCCTAGAGCCAATGTCCATGTGAATCTAATTTGTGAAAGAGTAATGGAAATTCAGATTGGACAAACTTAATTTCACTTTGGAAAATTTCCATGACTTAGTAAGTGACTAAAAGTAAGTTCACGTTGCTAAATAAGTATAATAATATTCATAAATGTGTAAGTATTACGTAAGTCTTATGTATCTAGGTTTCTTCTATATAAAAGAAACTGTACTATGATGTATATACTAACGGTCCAGTTACCGTAAGTAAGGGAAAACTTTCTATAGGACTTTCGCCATGATTTGGCCATCGCATCGTTTTGCTTGTATTTTGTTCTGCTCTGTGGTGTTGGTGTTAGTGCGTGCTAGTGTTAGTTTTTGGAGAAAACTCAATTATAGTGAGCCAGAAGGGTCCATTCTTATTATCCTCTTGTCACTTTCATTTCAGCATACAACACTACAGAGCCCAAGTTGCACTTCACATCGCATCAATTCTCTATTCGGTTAGACTTTACATTACACTTACATATATACATACACAGTATACAAATACAATATCACATGTTAAGTTTATACAGACGGGGAAGATAGAGACAGACCATGCAAAACGATCCTTATATAATATATGAATACACGTATATACAGATATGTACACTGACAGAGTTTAAATACGATCCCTGTAATACTAAATATGTACTAATACCAAGTAAAAGTACGTACTTGTGTGCAGAGCAAATATTATAGACGCAAATAGAAATGGGATGGGAAAGGACCTAGCATTAGCATCAGTAGTGATGAGTCCTGAGTTGAGTTGACTTTACTTGACTAATTTTATTTCCTCGTAACTAACTAACAGAATTGGCTTGATTGAGATTGAGATGAGATCCGAGTTCTGATTGTGATTGCCATCCGCTCGCTCGTCGGAGACAAAACAAAAGGAGGCTAATGGCTTTATGGCTCTCTAAGGGTAATGTATTGTAAGCAATGGGAAAGTATAGTGTATAGTCCCTGTATTCATAAAACCCATTCCATATTCCATATCACGCTTCAATAAAGATATTTTCGCCCACTACTACAGCATATAATAGATAATATGCGTATAAATAGTACACTTAAACCTATATGCTAGTATATTAGGCAGAAGTGTAGCTTTCCTTCGCTATTGACTATAATGTGAGTGAAACTTTGCATAAGCTTAAATTAGTTTATGTGAATATTAGGGCTTTTTAGCTATGCATGGAGAATTCTATTCACGTTAACTCTAAACGCTACTATTATCGATCTGTCAATCTCTTCATTTCATTCTCATTTCCATTCGTTTCATTCCTCATCATCACCATCATCATCATATCATAACACTCTGACAAAGCAAACAAACTTATACACCAACTCAAGTTCACTCAAATCATTCTATATCCTTGCATTCTAAAATGATGCATATAATCCACAAAGTCAGATACAGCTTTCCTAAAGTTACACATCAATGATTTTGATGTGTTATCCATGTTGCACTTTATTTTATCTTCACTTTGGATGTCCCAGCTTGTGCGAAAGTCACAATACTTCCCATTTCTCGTATTTGTCCTTACATTTTCAGTTTAATATCCATTTTATGTCGTCTAATATTTTGGCTATACTATTTACGTGTAGTAAATCCCAGCAATTACTATTTGATCTAATTTTACAGGTTTATTATTATATTTATTGAAGCATATAACACGACAGGTGACGGCTAACAATAATGAACAATCAAATATTGTAAATCCCATATTTAGAAGATTTTTTTGATGAAGATCATGTCATGCTACATGTTAACTGCTAGCTACGAAATGATCGATCATTTGTATGCTTAAATATTAAAACTAAAAGCTTTATTAACCTAATGAAAACTTCACGAAATTAGTAAACGCTCCTAGCCTGTAAGGCACAATCAAGGTATAACTATATGATAAGCTTAAAACAAGACACAAAATGCAGATGCATTTTCTGCAAACTAGAACCGAATTGAATGGAGCAGTTTGGTTAGCTACTATATACACTTAAATATAAATGTTCTATAGCTAACAACGTAAGTAAATCCGTAAAAGACAGATAGCAGACCACAATGCTGTTTTGTATAATGCAGAGTTGAGTAGAGTGAAAGTGAGGATTTGGGTTGCAGTGAATTTTGGGTAAGTTGTATAAAGTTAATCATGTACCTAATATAGTAGCTTGTTTCAATTATAGTAGATTGTGGTTGCTTATAGTCACAGTTGTAGGTTTTAATTTGGCTGGAAAGTGTAATGCACTAATGCAGTAGTAGTAGTGTAGTGATACGATACACAGAAGATTAGACTTGACTTGACTGGGTGTAGATTGTAGACGTAGACGCATACCAGGCGAGGTTTTACGTATTTTACCTTGTCCTCTATGTATGTACATTTATAACAACAAAGTAGGTAGTATGTACATTGGAAGACGTGCATGAGCTTGGCAAGTGAAATAGAGTGAGAGAGGGGAGCAAGAAAAGTCAATTAAATGCTAATTAAGTCGATGTACCTCCTGTTGAGTTTTTGGATGATATTATTCTTCGGTAGGAGAAAGGAAAGGCAGGGAAACTGCATGCTATGACTATGGGAGATGCAAATTGAAAGTAGAGACGGACGGAAGTAATCAAAATCCTTAAAGTATTTCCTTGCATCTATCAACCTTGCCTTTCTTGAAGTGGTAAGATGAACCTTACATGTAAGTTGTGTCTTACCTTACATAACATGAATAATTTGTTTATAGTGCTAGAGAAAATGTGCACAGATACACGAACCTTGTATTTTGTTTTTCCACTAATCTCATTGCAAAATGCAATTAGATACCTATAAGCGCTACAAATCGTTTGAATTTTGTAGGTAGACATTTAGCATATGCTCCAAAGAAACCTGTAATATTTCTAGCACACCATTTTAAATTATTGATTCATTTATTATTTGTCAGCGTTTCTATTCCACATGTGTGTGCATGTAGGTAGAGGATAAGAGACTAAAATCTATGTGAATTATCCGTGTAAAAGATGAGTGAACGTTTTTGATGGGAATTACCCGTTCTAATCAAAAACTGTATAACTTTGCACAGTATGATTACAAATACAACTTATTTAGAGGCATTTACTCATTCTAATCTCACAGGCACATATTACAAAAGCTTTCTTTCACTGATTATTTGAAAAAACAGAAACAATAAATGTGTAAACAAACAAATATTTAGGGCATCATAAATAAAAGACGTTACTCGTTACATTGCTTCAGTATATGTTACATATTATGTAAGCATTTGCTACACATAGGAACAAGTCTTTGTTTTGCCGAGCTTTATTTGATTTTCATTAGGGATTAGTACAAGAGCAGATGGTTTTATATGTTCGGGAATAATGCAGTTGAGAGTGAGGAGATTGAAAAATTAACGTGGTATTTTATTGGGCATAATATTAAAGATGACGTAAAACATAACACGATATCACACTTAAAAAGTGATGTCGTGAAGCATAATGTTTATTTTTAGTTAAGAAGCCTCGTTCGTCTCTCTGTTATTGTAGATTCAAGAAGGCATCAGAGAGGACAATAAAGCTAAAGCTAAGAGTAACTTCAGTTGAGTTTAGTACTCACAACATAACATAATAACAGAGCAGAGAAACTAGCGATTGTAATCTTTGTCCTGGGCAAACAATATCACCAGGGGCACAGGGACTTTTGGGTCCACATATTAACGAATTAAGCCATTCCTTTTCTTTCTTAAGCTACCTATTCATCTTAAGATTATCCTATTTATATTGTTGCCAAGATTTCACTTCCAAAAAATGGAAGAATGCAAATTACATAATTTCATAAAATATTTCTTGTAGCATATGTGAGAAAAATTCATCAAAAGAATTTCTAATATTCAGCAACATCATTATTATATGCGTAAAGGTATCTATGCAAATTCGATAGCTATGCAAATTCGCAAACTATATCTGCAACACTACAAACTGGTGTTATTCTAATTAAGTTTAAGACAAAAGTAAAGCCTAAGAAAAATGTCTCCTGTGAGCCTATGACATATAGGTGTATATATTATAGTGAAGAAGCCACGAGTCAGAAGAGCACAGCAAGTGATGGCTATGACCCCGTTCAACACAGCATAAAAGCCATAATGGCTAAATATGAGCATAAAAACAAAACTATGTTCTATCGAGCATCAGGAGCTTATTATATTGTGAGAAGAAGTAGTAGTAATGATGGGAGTAGACCATTAAAAACAACCAGTGTTATTGTACAGTGCTTAAGTGCCTGGTTTTGCCTTTCCTAAGGACACAAGAACTACTAGATACTATTTAGGCAGCTCTACTGCTGTTTTATACAGCAGTAGTAACTTTATTATGTTTTTGGAAAGCTTTTGCCGCTAGGATATTATATTATATTGATATTATTATCGTTTCCTTCCTTCCTTCCTCTTCTATTTCAGTTTCTACTTTCTATATCATTCTTACTAAATAATAGCCATCGAGTAATAATACATACTTACATACTTTCCTATTTATATATGGGCTATGTCTATATGAACTGTAGTTAGCATGGTTTAAAATGTCACAAACCATGTCCCAAGTCAAGTGTAATAGTATAATGTCTTAAAATACCTAGAAAGAGAGAAAGGGAAGCTAGAGCCGAGCTCAAGCACATTTAGTATGAATAATATAACAAGTCTTAATGCATTAGGTAAGTTATACGTAAGTGTAGTGCATGTATGCGTGGGTAATGTGAGTAGAAGGGAAAGATATTATTATGCACGGCAAAGGCACTGGTCTATGTTACAGATAAGAATGAACGAGTAATAATTTACTCAAGAAGGGAATGCCTTCCCTTCTGCCTACTGCCTAATGCCTACCAAACCAACAACCAAAACTATAGCAAACCAAACCACAAAAGCAATATAAAGCAACAAACATTTGCGTTTATATCTACTAATGCATTTAATGCTAAAGTGGAGACTAACATAACGTTAAGTAAGTCTGTTTTCTCTTCTCGGTTTGTCTGTGTCATTCTTGTCCTTTGGAATTGCATGCATTCTAGGTATTCTATTGATTACGGGAAACTGACGTGAAGGAAGGTAAATATTTCCTATATTTTATAACACTAAATAACTAAGTAAGCGTACCTACTTGCTTATTAACTAGAAATACATTTCCACACATAAATATAGTAGTTACCTTACGACAGCAAACAGTAATATAGAAGAAATTATTTTAGTCATAGTATATAACATATGCCCTAGTCCCAGAGTCCACAAGATGCATGGTCCTTTGTGCTATGTATCTGATAAAGAGCACCCACCAGGTTTACCACACTTTACCATGACTTTTTTTTTCAACAAAAGCTGATTAAACACACTTAACACACGTATTTAGTTTTTCATTTTTAAGCTTATTGAGGTATAGTTGCCTTTTTGGAACACTTATTAAAAGATACTATTTCAATCTTAATTACGATACGACATTAGGCCACCAAAATTACCTTGGTTTAAAAAAAATTTAAGGTGAGGCATAGAAACGGATGTTTCTTGTATACCTGAGGGTAATCTTTGCCTTCAACACAAACTACTACACTAGTACTTATTATAGATTTAGAATGTACTGTATAAACTTGGGGTCGAATTCAATTCAGTCTTGCCAAAATTAGTTGGCACAACAGAGGAGGCTTTATACATAAGAGAATATCCCCATTGAGACTAGTGCTGGCCTGGCCTGGCCTGAATAAACCTATAAATTAGTAAATGACACGAGTATTAAACCTTATAATCCTCCTATCAACAGCCAGAGAAAAGATAAGTGATAAAATGTGGCAGAAATTCCCTTTAAATCATTATAACCAAGGCCAGGACACTGGGAATGGAATAACTGCTTTTCTATTCTCTATTTATCTCTCCTACTAACATACATACATATATTACATACAAATTCTATTCACAGGGAGAGGAGACATAGTACCGTTAAACATCCGTGGTGATGCATCTTACACTTGCAAGAATTATGGGCGGGACAAATAATTAATTATCTGGTTTTACAGGCAAAAAATGAACTCCTGTGAATAAATATACCTAGACACAGAGACACAGTACCACAAATTCACTAATAACGCCCCTTTGTCATTTACCCGACAAAATGCTTACAGTAAAGTAGGTTATAATGACGCTTTTATGAATGTTTTGTTCTGTACTCTGTATTAAGTACAATGAATTCCTAAATACCGGCTTTTCGGCTTCCCTGTTTGCAAATGTGAATTTTTTATGATCCTGACGAGATCGAGTGACTTATTTGTTACTATAATACAGGGAATCTGTGCATCTTCTATATAGAATAGGGGTGTACGTTTTATAAGTTTCTCCCATTAGGAAAATTAACAGTTAATAAATCATTTCCCCGAAGCAATAGAGTTTCCCTAAGGAAATGATCAAGTGTAATATTGGATGCTCATCTCAGCAGGCAAAGAGGAAGAGGAGCGACAAATGCATTTCCTAGATTGATAGACCAAATTCAACTGCATGACTAGCTCCAGCAGCCGAGATATTAAATCCATAAGCATTTATGTACACACACTGTGATACATTACAGAGATAGATGCATAGACATTACATAACATCCAGAAGTAATGTCATAGTAGAAGAACTTGGGTTATGCTAACATTAACCAAAGCAACGCGGCTTTCTCCTCCATCATAAATAGTAATTTGTGGTCGAATGAGTTTTTCAAGCTTGGCTGGACAGACAGATAGTATTAGTTTTCCTGGGAATACATTACTGTATAATATATACTATGAGTGTCTATATATATTTTCAATATCAATATCAGTCTTCCATGTGAAAATGCATGAAGAAAGTCTATACATATATATACTAGAACAGTAATATCCGTAGGTACTTACTTAAAGGTAATCCTATAATACTTTGTAATACATATACCCATTTATGTACGTAACGTATTTACGGATATATGTTGCTACTCAGAAAATGAAGGGCAACTTACATTTCTTTAGTTGACTTAGCGGGCATCTCTCACATAAATATATCCGCTGAGTTCAGTTTGAGTTTTATTTAGCTAGCGGGCAAGTTAGGGGATGAGAAGATTAGATGAGATGAAATGAAGCTAACAGTAAGTAATAGGAAGTAGCGTAAATATTGTAGTAAATAGAAATGGTGAATGGTAAAGGGATAGATATCGGCTATCAGTGTGTAGTATCTGTATCTGTTGTAGAAATATCAGATCAGTACAAACAAGGAATGCAATAGACAGTTGTGTATATATATGTGTGTATGTGATGCGTAACGTAAGTAATTTGTGTTAGTGTGCCCACAGAGTTAAGTTAAAGTTAAGTAAAAGTAAAAGTGAGATTTGTAGAGATAGAGTTTTGTATAGTAGTAAAATATAAGTATTATTTCTACTTACGTACACGAGTTACAGATATCTGTGTTACTCTTAGGTACATACATACACCTACAGCCTACGTTAGTTTAGTAAAGTATGGTTAACTTTGGTTTGGTTAGGTTTACTCACTCAACTCACTCACTCTGTGTCCCTGTCGGCTTTGTTGATATGATAGTGTTGTAGATCCAGCTAGTGTGGTCTGGTTCTGTCTTGTCGGGTCGGTCGGTCGGCTCCTATTTATATAGCCAAGCAAACCAAGTTTCCTTTGGCTGTGTCTGATGGGGACTTGACTGTGACTGTGACTCTCCTTTTGGTTAGGGTGATGTGATGTGATAGTGATATTGCGGTCCCTTGCTTTGGTTTCCTCTCCTTTGGCTTCCCTAGCATTGCCTGCCCGTAGACTGCCTGGAGTGAAATAATTTCTCGGTTGAGAAACCCGATGATTTTTCGGCCCACTTGGCTAAAGGAGAACAAATTGCACTTTTCCTCGGAAGTCGGCTCCTCTCTAACTCTCCTTTCCATTTACGTACGTTACATTTGCTTTGCTTTACTTTACTTTAGTTCTTTGGGAAGAGGAGAGGATTCCGAGCGACAGGACAGACACCGTCCTGATAGCCTTTTGTCTAGTGGAGAAAGTAACTTAACTGTAACTGTGTGAATGAACAAAAGTAAAGAAAGACACTGCTGAAAACATATCTGGGTAAAAGTAAATACCTTTTGCCCTGGTATACAACATACAAGTAAATAATTTCGAAAATCCTCGAAAATCATACTTGTTCACCTAGCTCAATTTAATATCATTTATTTGATAACACTGGAAATTGTTAGTAAATAAGCGTCGGAACTACCCATTACGGTGTTGCTAAAAATTGCTTTTATATTTTAAAATTCTGTATGTAATTTTCAACACTACTGTAATCTGTGTGAGGATAAAAAAGAGATAGTAGCTGCTATTTCTATGTAGAACAAAAAAGCAGCAACAACCATTTCTGTCTCATAGAAAATCTATTTGTATTAAAGTAAGATAATCGTTTGGTTTGACGATTTGGTTGTTTCAACATTTTGTCCTAATAGAAATGGTAGCTACAGCATTTTTCTCATTGGCAACATTTCTTATACAGAAATTAATATTTGAAAGAATGAAGTTTCCGACAATTTGTCATATTGTAAGTAAGTGGATGACAGTATACTGTGAAGATACCCCATTACAGTTTGTATGTTGTTTTATAAAGTATTTCACTTTTACTTTTTAAACTGAAGACTTACTAGAACCAGATCACAGATCACTTCTAGTTTAGACTTATCACATCAGAGCATGGAGGTAGAGTAGAACATAGGACAGGAGGAGTAGCAAGGGAAGAGAGGAGAGTACATCTCATCTCTTCGAATTCCATCAGAAACTCGACTGCTTTAGTGTGATGTGGTTTGGTTTGGTTTAGTTTTAGTTTAGTTGGTGTGGATGTGATCGATCTTCTTTTTTCAGTTAAGCTCAGTCTACTTTTCATGTCTTTCCGAAGATTGTCTTTAAAGCGGAGTATATGTATCTTAGTCAGTAGTAATGTTCAAGCTTCTTTAATAGTGTCTCGGGTTTAACTTGTCTCTCAAACTAGTTCTTAAGTCTCTCTAAGCTTAACTGCACTAAGAATCTTTCTTTGTTGGTTTCTTTCTGTCTTCTTTCTATTTGCTTTGGCTACTATACCATCCTTTCCTTACTATTTAATACTATCTGTACATATAAGTAGTACACTTTAGTACTTACAATACATGTGAGACACTGACTGAACAGAACTGAGGGACAAGACTTCTACTTCTTTCTAGCCAAACCAAACCAAATTCAACTACTCAACGACCACATAAGTCAAAAGAAACCAAACTTAAAGAAAGCAAACTGACTAAACCAAAGAAAATCTCTTGATGACGATACGAAAGGAAGCGATGACTTTCTCACTTTCTTTCCTTTCACTTAACTTTAGCTTCACTAATAGCTCTTTAGTCAATTGCATAGCTATCTACTAGTACCTAGCAAGCCCAACCTTCTACATTTCTACTCCAACTTCATTTCAAACTGCCTTCAGATGAGCTTAAATACAATTACCTATGCTATACACAGTACAAAAATATTATGCCTGGAGGTACGAGATTACGAGAATCAATATAGTTAAACTTTCTCTTGGTATGACATAAGTAATCATAAACCCTGTTTAGATTGTTGCAATACATTTAAAAAATAGTGCGCAATACGTCTATTAATTAGCATACATATAGCAAGGACATATTTAAGTTTGGAGCTATTTTATATAACTGTGAAGTTTTATTTTGACGTTCGTCCCCGGTAGATAATGTAAAACATTTAATTATATAAATTATGCAAAAGACATCTTGGTGCGTTTCTATAAATGTATTTTTCATCACGATGTTAATGAACAGTCTTACAATTTATATAAGACAGAAATTATATTATGTTAAGTGCATGCTTTTACCATAAATCTACATATTAGTACATAGTAATGCATGAGTATAATTACATTTCAAGTCGCCAATAATGTTTGCTACGCCCATTAATATCATATACCTTAGAATGTAAGGTAGAAAATACTAATACATATTATGTAGTACTACCAAACTTTAGTATGGTTGATTGCAGGAAAAAGCAATTTGAAAATACAGATATACTAATCTATGTTAGTAAACTAACTAGACCACTAAAGTCAATGTCTAAGTAAGTTGACTGAAGAACTGAAAGTTAAGTTAATAGTGAAAGGCTAAAAGGAAAAGTTTTCCCTTCGGAAGTGTCTTGCCTTCTTTGGGCTGAGATAGGAAAAGGAGCGAGTAAGATATCTTAAGCCATAATAGCATTTTAACACAAAATGAGATTATGAAAGACTAGAGTTGATGTGTAGACTCAGTGATTGGTTTGACTTGTGACTTGACATGGACTGCATTGCTACTTTCACTTTTAGTTGAGTTAGACGAGTCTAGCTGTTTAGTAGGCATTAAAAAAATTTTACGCGTGCTGAGGATGGCGGAAGAAATTTTCATTTCCGAGCTGAAGCTGATTGCAAGCAGAGTGGAGTTTCCTCCTCTTTTAGTCGAGTTACATCACATCACATCAATTTTACGCTTACATATTAAAAGCTAAGGCGATGAGATGCACCTCTTACTATAGGCAATCTATATACTCCCTTCTTTACGTCTGCCTATATTTTAACTTAATTTATTGTTGGACTATATGTCATAGGAACGTATAGGACTCAGACGCATATGGACCCTATCTATCATGCATGAATTTACCCCTATACATTTCCGTACCCAGCAATCTGAACAAATTTTAACTGGAATTACGTAGAGTGCTAGCTGGTTTGCATTTTAAAGCCAATTTGAAACTTAAAACATGAATAAACCTCAAAAAATGTGCCAAAACTTTTGCCCACAGCTTTTTGCCATTTTGTTTTGTTTTCTGAGTAAAGTAACTTGTGTTCTTCAAATTTTAAGCTTTTTAAAACTAAAATTTGTATAGATAACGATAAAAATAAAATATTGCAACTAGTAGCTTTAAAAACAATAAAAGCAATACAGGGGAAGTTCCTACTTTGGCAAATCGTGACTGTTACAGGTGGTATTTTCTACCTATGACATATAACTACATGTATTAATATTTGCTCAAGCGTAAGTTGACTGACTGACTGTATAAGGATGCAGATTGAAGGGAAACTTCCTTGAATACTATCTATACTTGTGTGTTCTTTTCTTGGTGAAGTGATGTGGGAGAGCCTTAGGGTTATTGTTATGTAGTTAGTTGTACAAGTTGTAGATAATAAATGCTTCTTTCCCCACACATAGAAACCAAAGTAAAGGATACGTGCAGTTTAGGTATTCCATGAAGGAAGAAACATACTTTGCTGCATCCTTTTATTGGTTGGGAGGAGACGTGAGTAAAAGTTGGCTTAAGCATCACTCTTAAAATTTTTATTGTTCTTTCATTCTAATAAAGGAAAGCGTTTTTTGGGGAGCGAGAGGATAGGTATGTATGCAATGCAATGAAATGTAAAAGTTTAGCCTTCAGTTGAGTTACTGACAATTTAACGACTCCTTTTCTGTAATGTATATCTTTATATACAGTCTTTACAGCATATTGTACATGTATAGGTGTACACACTTGCTTCTCATTCATATGTGCAATAATGGTAAAAGTCGGAACGGATTGTATATTTAGATTTTACTTGACATGTACCTACCTACATTATACATAGTGTATTGCAGTATTGTACTGGAGTAGTTAAATTTAAAGTTAAAGGTAAGGTACTCTTTAAAGTGAAACATGTACCCCCCACTTATTGCATTGGTTGGGAAACACTTTCGCTTTTACTGCCAGCAGAAATTAATCTTTGCTCCTTTTGTATCTATTAGTACAGGATTTGGTAGTGAAAGCGAAATGAATGACTACGTAATAATTGAAACATGAAACACCATCACCATTCCTAATTTAATATCCATATCAAAGGAAAATAAGGCTCCATTTGCATACATAGATGGACGAAACACAGATTCGTTTATCCCCTTTTGTAATTTCAATAGTTATTAAACATTTATTGCACATACATTCTAAAATCATACAAAGTTACATGCTTTCTTATTCGAAATCAACGCTAAACAATGATGGAAATATAACATCTGCTTCGTAGAGGTTCCCTTAATAACTTCCGCATGATTGTGAAACTGTTCTGTATTCTGTATGCTATACTGAAGATTCCAAACTAAAGAAGACAAGATTATGCATTAAATCTCAAGTTTGTCAATGACAACATACAAAATGTGCATAATCAAAATAATCGGTTCCTATTAAAAATTCAATCCTGACTGAATGAGTGAGTAAGATTTAGGCTTAGGCGTTTAGCTCGCTTAGGTCTGGTCTGGCGAAACTAATGAAAAGTGAAGTATTAAAGTAAAAGTCAAGTTTGATTTAGTATTTAAAGAGAAAGGTGGAGGAAAGGAAGCCAAGTCAACTCAACTCAAGTCAACTCGCTCAGCCTTCAAAAATGAATAGGAGAGAATTAAACATTTTAAATTTGGGTGTCGTGACACGAGAAGCAAAAAGCTCCGCATCTCATTTCGCAGTCTGGGGCTCAGCTCTCCTTTCCTCATTTCAATTTCCTTCTGCATTGTGTCAGATCGCTTTTACTTCGCTTCAATTCATTTCTTGACTAACTTCCTCACTCTTCCCTTCTTCAAGCCCATTCTTCATTCACTGACATTCCAAGTCATTTATGCTTTCTTTCCAATATTCTGTGAACCAGGAAACTTTTATATAACAAAACCTTCGCAAAATTATTATGCTTATTTTTAATATCCTTTAAAGTCACCACAAGACCACAATAGTTGTTAGTACACTACATATAAAATATTTAGTTATTCGGATATTTTAAGCTTACTATCTTCACCAACAATATTACTATGCTTTTTATTTGAATACCCTTAATAACTATTCTTATTAAATGAATGCAAGGATGCAGAAAACCGAAAAAGGGTTTGCTTTATGTTGTTCTTCACAAAATACGTAAACTCATAGCGGTTAAGCTAAAAAGAATAAAGTTCTTTAATGAGTTTTCCATTATTTACATAACATAATGTAGTTCGGATAACATAAAGTGATCTAATAGTTATTAAAAGAATGAACATATGCATCTATTGGGCAAATGTAAGATAAGTGATATAGTCTTAAATTAATATACGAAAGCGAAAGACTTAGTTTAGTAATAGGTGTAGTAATGCGCAACGAAAGTTGTTTAAAACTTTCTCCTGTCCTATTATATTGTATACACCCGAAAAGTAAAGTAAGCCTTATTATTTGTTACAAATAGGGAATTCTGTATGCAATGTTTTATATTATGATCCGGTCTGACATGACTCACTGAGCACAAATCAGAAAATAATAAGCGAAACTTTCCTTTTTACGTAAATTTTAATTGAAAAGCACAAAGGAAAAGAGTGAGTTGCTTTCATTTTCATTTTTCCTCATTTGTTTTCCCTTCTTGTTTTTCTTCTTGAGCTGACTCTCAGATAGAATAGAGTTAGTTTTCTCTTTTACTACATAGTTCTTCTTCTCTCTTGTTTCTAAACAAAGGGGAAACATTTCTTTCCACGCCTCTACTCAACTTTTTCAGATATTTTCAATGTAAAAGAAGATGTGAGAGTGTATACCAAAAAGTCAAGCAAGTTAGGTAAGTGGTAAGTAGGTGCTATCTTTAGAAACAGATATTATAGGAACCGAGTGATATTTATATACTCAAAAATACAGGGTCGTACAAAATGATTAAATCGGATAATTTTGGCTTATGTACATAATATTTTTTATTTAAAGGACCATATAATATACAAATTACGTGAATTAAATGGACAAAGATATTTTTTAGGTTTGCTTGTCAAATCTTTCTTATTCTTCCATAACTTAAGCTTAGTTTGGATATAGCAAAAGAATTCCAAAAAATACTGTACAAAACGTGCACACCCACTTACATTCAAATGCTGTCTACAATCTTTTTCACTGTAGTTGAGTATTAGATTGTTTCGTAAATATTCAAAAATAACTTCGACAGTTTTCAGATTCAGATGAGAATCATCCCTACCCTGGACTATAGATAGGAACTATAGTATATACAGAGACCAAGAGAAAATATGCGTTTATATACTATTTACTTACAAGAAGAAAATTATTTCACTCCTTGAAAAATAAATACCTACCTTTTAGTTTTCTCCAGTGAGAACTAAAAGGAGTACCTGCAGCAGAACAGAGAACCAAGTCAATTCAAACCATAGCATAGCATACCAACAACCATCATAGGAGGATCTACAGAAATCTTCCCTTTCTCAACATGCAGTCATCATCAAGGTATATATAATACTTACTACTATTATGCTCTACTACTATTTATTACTCAGAGAAAAGGTAGAACTAGGAGAAAATAAGAGAAATTCACTACAGTAGTCTTACCTATGTAAGTAATAATACCATTCCATGGTGCAACTGCAAAACTCATTCAGCTTCAGCTCACTAAAACTTAAACCTACATTCGTATGAAGAAAGGAGGAGACGCTACTTTACTACGCAGAGAAGTTCTTAGCCTTTCCAGATATAGAGCACGGAGGAAAGCTGAGCTGAGTTGAGTCACCCACCTACAAGAAATTTACACCGAGTGGGGAAAATTATGTCGACACAAACGACACTCTTGTCGAGTTTCCCTGTTGTTCTTCCTACTTTCAAGAGTAAAAGATATACGGACACCAGGGGTTTTATAGTTTACCATAAGCTGGCTCCCCAGATATTAACATCGAATAATATTTCCCGTTTATACTTACCTACTTGCGATAAGAAATAGAATCTTGAGCCTTGAGACCTAAGAAGGCAAACCGAGTCCTCTAGTCTATCCACCAGTTCCCAGCCAGATGCAACCTGCAACTATGTAACATACACGAATTGGACGAAACGAAAGGGCAAAATGATATTAAAGGCTGATTTGATTTAGAATTCGGAGAAAAAACTATCTTGACAGATATTTGCTACCCGACTAATATTTCGGAGAACTTTTAGTGTACTGTGGCTACCTTAAAGTGGAACGCACTGAGTTTGTGGGTATGGTTACAATTTAAGGTACATACAGTAAGCAACATATTTTACCAAACATATTAATTTCTGTATTTACAAGTTGTCAATTTTCACATATCACTAAATTATACCGACATAAGAAAATATAGATTAAGTTAAAAGCAATTTGTGAAAGTTTGGAATTGTATTTCAATGTAAAAAGAGAAAGTACATCATTTGATGTTTACATTACATAATGTATTAATAAATTTCAACTTTGGAATCTTCGTCTTTGGGGAATCTTCTTCGTAATTTTTCTAAAAATTAAGCTGACGTCCATCACGGATGTATACTAGGCATTTATTTACAGCTTTATCTCATGAAAATTGTTAGAAAACTTACGGACTGTGAAAGTTTTAAATAAATATGTAGCTAAAACAGAATAGTGAAAGTTCTGTGTCCGGCTACACTTGCCGCGTACTGTAGGATGCTCTTGTACGTATTCCTCGCTACATTTTTTTCAATTCCTCTGTCTGGATTGGATTTTATTGGAAGTTTACAACATATTTGGGGTTATTTGGTTTCTCATATTGGAAAATCACTTAATACATAAAATGCTTTTTGTAATGTAGAGAAATTGTGAAAGTAGGATGCATTCTAGTGTAATTTACATAGCAATATATCACGGCTCATATAGTATTGATCTCCCGTTCTGCATGTCATATTAGTAGTAAAAAATCTGGAGCTACTGTATTTGAATGCAATACATTTATTTTCCAATTCCAACTGTTTGTTTGTACGGATGGTTAGAGATAAAGTGCAATATTATTTATGTGGTTTTACTTTATTGAAGTTTTGTACGCTTGATGTATTACATACATTTATATTATTATGTATATTAAATGGCAGGGTTAGTATAGTGCTTATACCCTCGCTGTGTACTGTATAAAATATTAGCATCACCACCGCTTTGAAGTGAACTGAATTGACGTGAACACAAAATAAACATTAAATTGCAGTTTAGTACATGTACAATAACTCTAGAAGAGGTGCAATGTATGCTATAGAGAGAGTTTATAATAAATATAGTCGGAAGCTCCTGTTTTACTACAACAAAACCAACTAGGTATTTTACATAGTAAATATTGACTTGAAAGTTGGATTGGAAGGAAAAAGCATTCACATTTTGCCTATGCTACATGGTACATACTTACACAACACAGTAGAGTCTACTTCCTTAGTTTTCCGCATCTTCGGTTGTCATATTTTATTTTCTATTTGCTCCATTACTCCTTTTCCCTCAGCTCAGTTCCTTTTCGTCCGTTCTTCAAACACAAACATTCATGTATGCTTCCCTGCACAAATAAATGCTTATAGATTTTATTTTATAGTTTATGCATACATACAACCATACACGGCATGCTACATACTTATATGAACGTGTACTTGTTTGTAGAGCGCAGTCTTGTGTGTCATAAAGCTTTTTAAGAGCCTTTAACAGACAGATCCAGCGGTTTCACTCACAGTATTTGCCTAGGAAAGAAAAGAAACCGTATTAAGTGTATACTATACATATTCATGCAAAGAATGTCATTTTGTGCTGCATTTTCGATTCAAATCATTATGATGACCAAAACAAGGAAAGACTGTCCAATAAATTTTGCCTCCTCTTGTATTGTTTAAAAATACTTGTAGGAAGGAAAGAAGAAAGATAGAAAGATGTTTTTGAGAGATAAAAATTTGTTGTAAATTGAAGGGTATAAGGTAAAGTATTCATATTTGTCTGAAAAACATTAATATATAAACCAGTACGCGTTCAACAGAAATCTAAACAAGCTTAACATGAAAGAATGATCTAGTGTTTATACATAAATAACCAGAGACTTCTAAGCAAGCAATGCACTAAATACACAATTAATTATTGTTACGTAAATAAGTACACAAAGTAACTTAACAAAATAAGTGTATACTACAATCTTTTATACTTTAAGAAAACTATAAAAATTGACACGTTTTATCCATTTACAAATGTTATTCTGTTTTAGGCTTTAGTATATATGTATTAAGTGTAGCAATCAACGTCGTCCCTTTCATTATCCTTGTTGAATATGTGAAGAGAATTAATTCTAGAATCTATTTATCTCATAATCACATTTGTCTCTCCCTACTCCATTTCAAAATCTTAATACATTTACTTAGCACACTTAAAATGTAACGTGAGAGAGAGTTACTAATAAGTACTACACACTTTACTGATTACGCCCATCATCCCGAGTAAAAGCCTTATCCGTTTAAGGTTAAGAATTTCTAGAGTTGAATTTCTCTAGTTTTGATAAAGGTCTCTTTCTGTTTCTGCTGTTACATAAGGTACACTAGTAGATACAGTATTCTATAAGTCTATTGAGTATTTTGTATGTAGGTGATTTTTTGGAAAGTCGCATGCTCTTCTCGTTTCTTCTGTTGTATTTGTATTCATTTGGCAGGAAGGGAAAGTTAGTAGTACGGTGTCTGTAGGCCGTCGATGTTCCATTGGATTCATCCATCTATTTGTTGTTGGGTTTGGTTTGGTTTAGTTGGAATAAAGTGTAAGAAGAAAGGAGGGTGAGAATTCTGCCGTCTGACAACTACACACACTTACCCGGACTCACAGAGAACAGAAACGGGAATCCAATCCAAAGGAAAGGGAACTAAAGTAAACCACCCTTCGTGAGAAGGGTATTATGTATTGCAAGTGCGAATCTCTCTTCTCGCGACAAAAAGAAGAAGCTGGCAGGAGGACAAGAAAGATAGACAGGGAGAAACATGGAACAAGACAGGGTGAAATATCCCTCGACTGTATAAGTAATTGGAGAGGGGAACTATTTACTATCCTTCGACTCGACCTCCCGAGCCAAACCTACTCTATCTGCCTATGACTTGGATATGTACTTCTTTCCTCTTCTCTTATACTCTAAAAATATTAAGTTATTATGTCGTAGGCAGACAATAAGCCTGTATCTTAGTGTTTAACCCTCTTTTTCTGTTTCACAAGATAGGTAATTAAGGAAAATCAGAGAAATTCTTCACTGATTTTGATTTCATAAAGAGTGTCTCATAAAGATTTAACATTTTAAAACTCGAAACTGATCATCAGAGACTAAAGTACAAGTCTTAGTGATGAGTTATGACCTATACTTAGCTTTTTACGAGAGTGTTCCTAAAATTTGTTTTAAAAACTTCAAAAACAGATCACTAAGATATTTTGCCAATTTTAATGAACCGTGTATCTCACATCTAAAAATTTGAGAAAGCACTGTGGGAACATCCATGGAGAAAATGCTTGTTTTAACGGTATTGTCAAATATCTATATTGTAGTAGGCATATGGTATCCCAAGGATATATTAAAAATCCAAAAATTGAGAATGCAGGCGTATATTCAATATAATTCTGTCACAACAGTACCTATTGTTACTAAATGACTATGACATTTAGGCAGTATAACAATAAGTCAACTCGACTCACTCAGCCTCAATTTCTGTTCTGTTAGCTTAGCTCACTCACTGAGTTTACTTCATATTTTTGTTGATGTTCATGTTCATAGGAAATATTTCCTGACCACAAATTTTGTTTGAAGAGTGGAAGTCGAAGCAATGACTACGACTACAGTGGTATGGACAGGACTTGAATTTGTATTATGTTCTCCTCTACCTTATCCTTAGTTTCTTCTAATATAGATTTGTCATGTTCGGTTATGAAGACTATAGTGTGTAGCCTAGTGTACAAATACTAAATACACTTCCAATACAAGTCAAGTCAAGTCAGGTTCGTTATGATTCTGCTACTTTGTTAAACCGACTGTATTTGTGCTTGCCTGGTCTAAATGTATGTATTTTATTATTATACAGTTACTATACGGCCATGTACTAATACAACCTACCAGAGTTGTTAGCAAGTGAAAGTTGACAATTCTAAGAACATGAACTCTGGCTTTTGGATTTTTCTTCTCATTCTCTCAATGTTGCGTATTGTAGTGCACAAAGCAAACAGGACAAAGTTGTTACGCTTTTCTGACAGATATTACATATTATTATGTGTGTTTGCAAAATTGAGAAAATAGAAAAAGAATACAACTGTTTTCTCCTTTTCTGTGGTGAACCGAGTTTGACATGGCATGCCTTTCTATTAGCACTCAAAATGGATTTTATTTTCTATTTATCTCTGCGGGAGATAAAATATTTAGTTGTAGAAAATCCTATTCAATTTTTTGTACACACGTGTATACCTTGATGACAAAACACAAACCAACACAATCCAAACCTAAACGTATGCAGAAAGATATATTTTCTTTTCACATTATACATTTTTCAAATGAGACCCAAAAATAAAAATATGTTTTGTTAATAGAAATTCTGCTGTTTTCCCCATAAGTATTAGATATTTGTAGTTCAATTTAAACATTGAACCAGGGCCCCTACCTATCCTATCAAAGAGAAAGTCAGAGTTTTAACATTGCGTCTGCTATTTGTATAGATAATGGGATTTGGTATTGTACTTTTCCGTTAGACAAATCCAAGCCGAAGTCAATCTATTACTCTTTGGGCGAATTCAACACAGACATGGCTTCTATTCATACACATGCTGTTTGTACTTTGTTCCTACTTTGTTTCTGTCCAATTCGAATGACTGATTTGATCTATATAAGTTGAATACACAGTAAGAATACGACTAGCATACTAGGTTCAATCCGTATAAGCAAGCAACCCAAGCAAGAACGAAAGATCAGTTCAAGTTTCCTCGCTGCTATTTACTCCCTTCCTTTGCCATTTCATTTTATTCCGTCTTTGTCTTTATCCTTTATGTGATTTTCGGTTAAATCATCTCATTTCGTCATCCCTACTATGTACTTTACCAATAGTTTGCTTTAGTCGAAGTTGAAATGCATTTCATTGTGCTGTGCTGTGCTGTACTCCCTAAACAACAGAAATATAGTGGTTCTGTTCTGTCTTTACTTTGTGCTGTACTATGCAACTTTCCATTATTGTTTTCCCTAACCTCTTACAAATGTAATGTTCGTTCCTACACCATATTCATTAAGCGAGCGTTGCTTTATCTAAACGATGCATTTAATTGAGAGTGTATTATGTATAAGGTGCCAATATATGTACTAAAGTAAATATACAAAGTATAAGTCGGTACCAATAAAAGGTCTTAAAGTAAGTACGTGGGTATAAACTATAAACACAAATTCTAAGAGATAATTTTAGTGAATAGACACTCTTATTGTTAACGGTCCCCTTTTGCTTGGAATGTTCCCTCTTCCCCCCTGTTGTTTTATAAATAGTACCGCAAATGGTGTCCAAAATCTTGTAATGTAATTGACAATTGGGCAGATGGACGTTGCTGTGTGGGGGTCTGCTGCATGTTATGGTCTGTTTGTATTCTGAATTAAAGGTCTATTTGACATTAAAGCGTGTTTGGTTCAACACATTCCAAAATAGTATAATATATAATGTACTATATGTACTACAAATCAAATAACTAATTGTAACCATTAATACGGAAGACACAATATCAATATCAGTACCCAAACGTCCGAATGTCAATTGGTTTGAAAGCTATTGAATATTGAAAGCTATTGAACCATTTATTGTATAAGTAAATTGATAAACATTTTCCGTTGGGATTTTTATGGTAAAGGTTAAGCAAACTAATTCTACATGTATAAAATACCAAAGAAAGCGCCAGAATATAATCTAATATAATATTGATGACAATTTTAATTTGCTGATTGTTTTAACTCAGATGGAGTTTTACTAAAATGATTATAATATTCCAAACGTTTGAGAACAAATTATATCATCCATTTTGTGATTATAGTATTTACAATGATGCTCCTTAAAACCACAGCAGCCACATTAAGTGAGAATGAAGAAAATTCATAAATACATACTATACCTTTATTTTTGCTCTTAATGCATAGACGATCACATGAGCACAAAAGATATCTTCTTTAGTTTATATACTAGAATCTTTGAGCTTGACTAAAGCTAATTAAATCTGTTTACTCCTTTGATTTGTACATAAACACTCGAATACTAAACTTGAAGTAAGATACAAGAGACGAGGAACTGCAGTTATCTGTTTAACTCTTATCCTTCAATACAAAATATTCTAATAATATAATACGAGGAGGCGACATTGCTATAGCTCAACATCCTCTTTATAGTTGTGACTTGTCCAAATGCAAACCATATTCCCAGAATATTTATTTGCTATCCTTTAGTTTATCGTTGCCTATTTACAGTAGCAAAATATATATATATAAATATATTCAAGCCTAGTGTATCATATCCATAACAGTTTGGCACACTCATTCATTCTTGGTTGGTTTGGTTGATGATAATATGGATCCATTTAGTGTGAGCCTGGTCTTTATGCTCTAGTGCCTTGCCATGCTTGCCCTAAGGTCGTGACCAATTCAAATGAAGCTAAACCCCACCAAACCAAACCCAACTACTGTTATGCTAAAATGTTAACTGGTTCCATTTCATTGTCCTTTTACTATGTAGTATGTTTCTACGTAGAGACTAAATATATAACTATCAGTATAGGGACATGCATAAGTGGACTAGCAGTCTCGCTGAGCCAAAGTGCAAGTTCTCCTTTGGTTTTATTTCCATATTACTTTCATCCTCATATTATCTTGCACAAAGCCTCTATTTATGCTCTCTTCAAACCATAACTACTATAAGAACCTTCCCATGAAACAAGCAACATCCTATGGAGCAACTATTTCAGGTACTTTACAGGAGGTTGAGGATGATCCAAACTACGCCATCTTTAATACATACTCACGACGTACCGATAAGTACCACTATTATAGA
>JAQFYC010002018.1:0-28731 GCA_034694165.1 Tomocerus mixtus | reverse complement strand
CATCTATCTGTTCTCACCCAACTCAACTCGACCACTTTTTCCTTCTTTCCACTAAATAATGCAATTTTATTCTATACGATTTTTTTCTCACTGCAAAAGCCTTATGTATTTTCCGCCACATTAGTATTCATGAAAAGGGTCCGGATAAAGTAAAGAGAAAATAGAAATGCTCTTCGTTTTTTCATTGGGATTGCAAGTGGAACTTGGAACTACAACTATTATCATTATAAGAAATAGTTCTGTTCTGAACTTCCTTTAGGTATAGGTAGTAGGTATAGCAAAATAATTTCCTTCTACTTCTACACGCAGAATTGACTCCTGCTGGCACTTAGCTGAAAGCTGTTAACATCGATGACTCTACAGCAGTTTTATGATTAGTTATTGTAACACTACACTGATAGGCAAAGATAAATTGGGATCCTTTCTACATATTACGTAGAGAAGATTATTATAATACTTAGATGGGACGGTACATAAAATGACAATCGAAAAATCCTACGCGTTTCCAGTTTTATAGCATTTATAAGGTACAGTTAGCCGTTAGCACAGTAAAATCATAATAATCCTTCTTTAGAAGCGTCATCGGTAAATATACCTTAAAAGTGGTAACATGAGACATTTTCCTACAGTAAAAGGCATGAGATTATATGGCATTTGTAATATATAGAGTATTACAGTGGAATCGTGTAAAAAGGCAAGAAAATGTTTGCCATTCATTCAGAGCCAAGTGTTCATATAAAATTATGTATATGCCTACTGATACAAATATATAGGTATACTACAAATAAGCCTATTATGCCATTGCAACAATAGTGATTCTATTATTATCATGATCTAATTTTGAACCTGACAATATAATAAGCTAGACAATGACATGGCACGAGTTTGCTTTAGGAAGTAACTTGAGCTTTCCCATTCTGTCTACGGTAACTGTCTATAGAGCATAGGGTACACACAGTATATGTACACGTACTCGTATTCTTAATAAAATTAGATCCTACGTAGGTGGCTATATTATGTAGCATGTGTTTAGTCATAGTCAGTCAGACATAATAGTGCGTATGTCCTTGCTCTTGGTCTTGATTTCGTTCCCTTCATAAATCAATTTCCCTTTCTTTTCATCAAATAACATAATATTCTATTCTGAGCAGAGTTGTGTTGTGATGGAACAAAAGCTTATCCGTCTGACATGTCATGAGCCGGGGAACGGAAGTAATGTAATGTGAGCCCTCTAATTCTTCGTTCGATGTCATCATTGTCATCACACAGACTTTTATACTTAGCTCTACGTAAATACATAACTAATCCTGAATGTAAGCAAACCTTACTTAATGGATCCATATCCGAAACATAATGATCTTCCTGGGGACATGTAGCTCTAGTTTAATCTGTTTGTAGCTACAACTACGAAATATAATATCTCACTAATACAGCATATGCCTGTAAGAATTAGTGTATTTTCAAAGTTTTTCTATCACGATTTATTATCATCACGAAGCAGTACAGATACTTGTTCCCACCGCACTTTTTGTATAGAAAAGAATGGGGTATTGAATATTTTGAAAATTCTAATTTCTGACTTCTCTAGTGATTTTTTCCTTTTTAACGGGAGATTATTCCGCAACTAATCTCAGCATTTTACCAGTAGTAGTAGATCATAGATTTTCAAGAAAATATTTAACATTTAGTAGGGTGAAATTCGGTGAAATATAGAAAACGAGAAATTTATACAGGATAGAAGTAACCTATGCATATTCAATTATATATGGACCAAAATTTCAGAATAACTTAAACAAAGAAATTATTTTTCTACACTAATTAAGATTTTTTCCCCTCATTAAAAAATATTGTATGACTGTACAATTCTATTAACTAAGTCTATCAGATGCAAGCGTCAATTAATCCCTTATTTGATTACTCGCTACGGAAAACTAATTCCTAAGTTGAGAAAGTGAGTACTATTTTGCAGTACCGTTTTTTTTTCATATTTACTTTTGAAAATTAAAGTACTAATGTATAAGTTATATGTAGCTAATTTACTGCTATCTATTACGTAGTTAAATATATGAGTTATGCAACACAATCCCAACAAAAGAAACTAGTGTCTGTACTTACTCGACAAGGTTAGGCTAGCTTCTTTTTGTGTAGTTTTGAAACACTTATTACTTCATACCTACGAGGCATTTTGGAGTTGTAGGTAGGTAGTATTACTTTTACATATGAAAACAATGGCAGACGGAGAGCTTCCCATAAACCAGGTATATTGGACATGTGCATGCATTTACGTCAGTTTGCTTGGGGCTGCATCATACTTAGTAGCTATGTAAGTATAAAGTGACTATTTTATTTCAATATAGTTAAGAGTTCCGAATGAACTCTGAAGGTCATTTATTTCCAAGAGTGCAATATAAATGGGGCATATATAAATAGTATGTATATGATATGTAATTAAATATTTATTACATAATACTCTTTCAAAGCTCCTACAAATAATCCCATTCACAACTTTTCCCAGACCATATTGTCTTAGACAGTAGAGATTTGTATAATACAGATAGTTGTGTTAACAGCTTTGATCAAATAAGTAAGGCTATTTATATAAGTAGTTCGTTGCACAATATTGCTGCGGGTGTATTCTTTCCTTAAATTACAATTGTGAATGGAGAGAGTTAAGTTAGCTAAGAAAGAGAAAGTATGTAAATAGACTTTTAAATAATAGTTATGTAACTTACAATGAACATTAAGTCTCCATCGATCTTCAACAGCACTAGCTTGAATCCAGGGGTTATCACTTCTACATGTTAAAACTTTTCCATCATCTTCTATCAAAGGTACGAAGTTTAAAATACTCCGACTTATATTTTTGTCGTCTGAGTGAGGCTGCAAAAATACAAATTGTATAAATTAAGATTACAGATTAGGATTACATTGAATATTTTGCAATGAACTGAGGTTTTCTTTTCCACAGTACCATATAGATAACTTCAGCTTCAGCACAAAATTTACTTAAAACCCAAAAATATAAATAGCAAACTGGTTATTGTTTATCCAGATTATTCTTTAATTTTTGATAATATTTGTGTGATTAGCTAAAGACCCAAGTTTTTAGTAAATTATTTTTTGATCATCCATGTTTAGGTTCATTGTGGGGGTTATTTGTAAAGCTTTATATATTGTGACACGTACGTCAATTGAACTTACAGTATTTGGCAGCCTTTTAATTTGACGACCGTTCTTCCACCATGTGATGGTGGCAGGTGGCCTCGAACCGAAAGAGACACATTCAATGTCATATCTCTTTTCCGCCAGTAGATTGGTGTCTTTGGTCAAAATTGTAGCGGATAGTGGCCGAACTGTAATAGAAACAATTAGAATTAAAGTATTATCAGTGTCAATGAGCTTTCCTCAATTGAAACCCTTCACTTATCGTTAGCTACTACAAACTACAGTATATAATATATCTAATTAAATACGTACATATATGATCATAGTCTGTCTAGTCAGGAGAAAGGGGAATTTGGTTGGTTTTCCCTAACATGAGTATTCGGGAGATGAATTCAGTACCTACTAAAGTAACTCAGTCATTATCAGCGATTAGCCAACTCTCCAGATAATAGTAATAACGGAAATGTTCATGTAAGCTTTCTTCCCAGCATTAGATTAATCTGCAACACACTCTAGAGACTCATCTGTCTGTCTGTCATTAGCTCTCTTCCAATATCTCAACTCAAGTCCGTAATTTTCGACGATCAACTAAATAACATAAAACCAAGAGGAAGAGCCACGGGATTAAACCTCTTGCTGTTTCCATTTTCCACAGCAAAACATAAAATAATCATAAGACAGCCATAAACAAACACATAGATGTATGTATCTACCTAACTAAACTGTTTGTTCTAAACTAGAAATTCAACTTTCATACTTACAAACAACTCTTATATAAATAAGTATATACTTACTATATGTGCTTATATTGTATCGTATTATGGTGTGTATTTGTTTCCCAAATAACTAACGAAGTGAACTAATAGTAATATAATACCCTCCTCACTCCTCGACTGAAAGTTAACTAACTAACAGAACAAAATCCAAGAGAACACAACACAACACAACCCACCATCAGGAAATGTACCTACTATTACACAATATAATAGCAATTCACATGTACTAGGAAAACCATAGAACATCTCGATTTAATAAATGGAAGACAACAGTAGTTAAGGCTCATAAATACAGTTTAATAAATTCCTTGCAATTTAGCAGTAAACTAATTTATGACCCTTTAGTATTCGTGCAGCTTTGTTTGTGGTTTTCTATTTCTCTGACTCTAATCCGCAGTTCTATTGTAGATAACACTCTGACAGTACCTATATATTTGGATAAAGTAATGCCGCACATGTACTACCCTCTATACATAATAAGTTAGTGTTTCCACTACTTATATAAGCTAAATAGGTATCTAAGGTACATAAGAACACTCTAGCTCTGGCAACTATTTAACTTAAGTTAATAAGCTTTCCAACTTTGTAGCTAAAGATATATACACATTATATTATATTGCATTGAAATGTATTTTGCCTAGTTTAACACTACTAATGTGTAGTATAAGTAAGTTTAAGTAGTACAATTCATTTGACTATAGGAGAAATACTATTGTATTATGGAATAATAATATCAATGTGAAAGGGGCATATAAGTAGGTACTCCACAGCCAAGCCAAGGCAACCACCTCTACCTAGCAGTTCAACGAGCCATATCATTTCCTTAGAACACACACAGTGATTAGAAATACACGGATTTCATCCTCTCCTCTCTCTAATTTAATTACGGAGAGTTGTTGTTCCTATCTGTAGCAGTGGCAGCCTTAGCAGATTAATTTCGCACAATGTGAAGTTAGTTCCTATTGCTATTACGCCTACAACTTACAACTTACATAAACGTAAGTGTGTGTACTGCACTACACTAACTAAAACAAAGTGAAATGATAGCTGTTCTATTATTATTATTATCCAGGCAAAGTGGATTTTGTAAGCAGCACACCTGGCTACCTACTACCTACTCCAGTCCAGAGTTCCAGAGTACAAAGATCACCTACACTAACTGAGACAGAGTGGTACACTATATTTTGGTAAACTCTGATCTTTTATGCTGCGATGGAGCCTACTATATCCATGGCTCTTTGATTTTCCTTTGGCTTTTGTGTGCAACGGCAGAGGGAAGCAATTGGAAAGCCGAGTGATTTCCTAAGTCTTCTTCAGATCTATAAATAGACCAGATGTAGTAAAGGAAGTTGACTTGACTTGACTCTACACTAATGCACATATTATAATTTCTAATACTTTATTCCGTATTTTATCAACTCTACTTCTGTATGTACATTAACCAAAACCACTAAACGAACATAATACTCTTATTCTTATTGTTAGTGAATAACCTGCGGGTACTAAATAAATAGCAAGTCAATATGCTATGTACTTTAGCCTAACAAAATTATATTTTTTTTTGTCCCATATTGATTTGTGTGCCCTATTAGTATGTGGTAGGTTATTTAATTAAAATTATTACTTATTTATATCGAAACTTAAGTTGCATGGTATAAATATTTAAATGTCAATTACTGAGGTGTACCTTGCAGGCACTACCTAATATCATAGATACTTAATTGTTAAAACCTTTCGTATTTAAAACAGGAAGTTGGTCAATTGGCAATTAACAGTCATAAAATATTATTGAGCAATAAAGGAAATTATGTCGACTCTCTTTCATATAAGCACAATCAATTATTCATATAATCTGGCTCAATCAAACATTTATGCAATGTAACAGCAAACAAAGCAATGCTGGAGAACAATAGAACTGAAAAGAATGAATAATGTGTGTAAATATGTACAAACATAATACATACAAGATAATTCAGCTATAGACGCAACTTCACTGTGGTCAAATAAAAAATTAATAGATGATGCATAATAAGTAGTGGAGATTGTATAAAGTTGTATTATGTATGCAATATGACCCAGGTAGGTAGGTACAAAAATCTAATTAAATTTCTTATGAAAGGAAACCTTGCAAAGAGAACTTAACCAAACGCTCCACTGATGCACACAACGTAGGTATTGTTATATAAACTGCCAACTTGCCGTATAATATCGATAGCAAAAATGTAATGAGCAACTCTGCTGGTTCTTTCTTTTTCTAAATTCATTTACTTTGTAGACATAGATATGCAAAACTATACGTTTCGATATATTATAGGTTTGGCTTCCTTACGGGTCGCTGTGGGCCAGTCATTATAGTACTAAAATATAGCGAAAAGTTTTCAGAAATTGAGTACATAAAATATTTATATTCTTGGAAACACTATTGAGAAATTAGCCTTCGTACATTGAAAGACAGTGAACAAAAAACAATTGTCTATCAACGCACAGTGAACTTTGACTTAGACGATCTACTTGCAATTAATTGGTCATGACATCCGGGTGTTTCAATGTCCAAGAAAGATTAACTGCACTTTATCGGTTTCCATTTTCTCAGTAATATTGCAAAATGAGAAATGGTTACCAGGAAGAGGACTTGGCAGTGCATTCGAATCTAGTCTGACTGTTCGGGGCGTTGAAAAAAATATAAGCTGTAAGTTCAGGTAGGTACTTTCTTGCAGGGCAGCATGTTGTAACCAGTATGATTATGTTAAGATAAATAAATTACAGTTTTATCAGTACAAGGTAATAATACTTGGAAACCAACTGTACGAAGCAAGTGCTAGTGTTAAAACTTCGGAAAAATAGTACCTATAGGCTATTGATCTACTTTATATATTTTTCTTATACAGATACACGTAACTACATAGTTACTAATTACGTTGCGAAATCCTACATGGAGCATGATGAGGTTACTGCTAATGTTATTGGGTACGTAACTGCCGAGCCATTTCTTCAAACATTTTTAGTACGTATTACGTAATACATACTACTACATAACACACAGACGTATGTAATATTGTTATACATGCCATAATCTTATAGCTCACATCACTCAAGGTTTCATAGATTGCACCTGCTCCCTCCACCCACAGCCATATCAATATCAGTGCAATGTACTTATGATTCCAAGAAGCTTAAAACAAGTAGAGATAAATAGATTTGTATCTTTCTATCCATCTTTAGTAGGTAGAGGTATATTTCTGAGAAGAAGAAAAGATGAAGGAAAGGATGTCAAGTGAAAGCCAAGTCAAAGATCTTACCTTACTCTACTTAAGTTACCTACCAACAATAGGAAAAAGGAAAATATTAAAGTAAAAATTGATCGAGGCTACATAGCACGTGTGCCTTTCCCAACATACATCTTCAGTTCTTATTAAGATGAGACATGGTCTGGTCATCTTATTAAATCCCACTAGCCAAGCCAGCCAGACACTAACCAAACCAGAACCAAAACCAGACAGAGTTAGTGTTTGGGTTTCTATGTAGAAAAGTAAGTTAGGTTTAGATATGTAGCCTTTCTTACGTACATACAGATACGTGTACGTATGGTTTACAGTGGTTTAGTTTTTCTGGAACGTTAATATAAGGCTGGCGAAACTTAGCCGGCTGATGTGATCAAGGATAAGATAAGATGAGAAGTTAGTTTGACTTTTGCTCTCACCCTCGTCTAACTTTCACTTGGCTTCCTTTCACCAAGGCGATTTGCCCATCCACAAGAAATGACATTGGCATTTTTCTTGGAACTCAATACTATATGTAGTTAGGGAAGATGGGCGGGCGGACTCATATACTTTCTAAGTATAGGTCGTACCATGATGATATTAAGACCCTCCTGTGTAATACCCGTTTATTACCATCCAGTTTATATATCCATATCCATAAACCTTCCAATGTACTTATGTTCATGTTGTAAGTTATGATGAGTCATTTAATAGAGCTTTTATATAAAGCTTCCTTTTGGCAGATGCACTTCTTTTACTTCTCCTTCCTGTCTCTCTGTGGTACAACTATATTTTATGATTATGATTTTATATACCTACTTAATATTTCCTATACTCTCTTCTCTTTCGTTTCTCGCTGGATAATATAGCTGTCCCTATCCTTCAATTCTGCACTTATGTAAAAACATGAAGACATAAGGAAAATACACACTACTCATACCACTACTACATCCCTAATGTAACTAATGTAATGTACTGTATCCGAATCAGAAGACACCCTGAGATTGTTTTTATCTTCAAAGGAATTCAAGGGGAAGTACACTATGTACTTACACTTCTTCTTACTCACACATTAATAACTACTAACTTGTGTCCTGTCCTGCCTCTAGATCAATTTCTGACTTTTTTCTTCCTTCTGTCATGTTTGTCTGATTTCCCCTTTCATTCTCGACATGTGGGAAATACTTAGGGGAACCTTCAATACGTATATAAGCCTATTATTGTTTAACACTGAAGATGAGTGCAGAAAGCATAATTGCCAAAATAGTAGTCCTACCCTACAACTTTGAACATTGAACGTGTTCATAGTGCATATACATTTCTTTTTATGCTCATCAATTTACTTTCATCACCAACACCACAAAATCTGTCTAATACACTAGCTATCTATTCTATGTCCTGTTTATTAGTGCATGAAATAATTGACCTATCTTATTAAGTACTGATATCTAACGAGTACAAGAAAAAACAAGTAATTACTGTACTGCCTTCTTGAGAAATTCTTACCTATATGTATCTCTAGAGCCTTAAAAAGGAATCCGACGCGTTTACATTAGAAAACAATGACAATGGGTTAGTTGAACTCTGTGGTGACCTTAAAACAAAGTTTCTGGGTTCTACACTTGCCACTAGAAAAAATATCAAGATGACAGAGACTCAGCTTAAACTCTGTAGGTAGCAGGTAGTGGTACCAAAATAACTTAGTGCGCCGTATCACATCCGTAGACAAAGAAAGGAAAAAGTAATGCTATTTGCGGACTTTAAAGAATTAGTTTCCGTAGTCGTATATCATAGAATAGTTCAATGTCCACAGTCACCCCACGCTTGCAAATATACACTTACAAAGATCTGGAATACCGATAAGTGTGTCTTTTCTGTCCCAGCACATAATAATATATATAAGTAAGCACACCAATATCAGATATCAGTTTAGTATGGTGAAAATCGTGTCCCAGTTCTCGACTGATCTGAAGTGAATGTTTCCGCTTCTCTTGCACTGTATTTGCTATCTGTATATGGTGTACTAAATATAACACAATGTAGATATGTAGCATATATGTACTAGGTACAATTTACAATATCAGCAGGAAATGGACCGTAAAACCTCACTTTTTGTCCAGCTTGTTAGTTTTAACGAAATTTGTGATACTTTAAGGCAAAATTTTTGATGAACAAAAAGTACATCACCTATAGATTGAATTAAAAATTGCATTCTTGACTTAATTAGTAGTAGCTTTCATTAAAACAAAAATAGTAAAGACTGAGCTCATCCCTAGCTGCAGAGTAGCAATTTTTCTAGACGATACTGTGTGCCTACGACTTCCACAAGCATAAAATGTAGTAACTATTGGTAAAAGTAAAGGATGTATGTTTGAAGTAAAGAGAAAGGATGTTTGAAAGGAAAATAAAAAGGAAAGTAGGATGGTTGTGCCGAGGAGAGATATAAAGATGAAAAGTAGATGGACGGTGTGGATTGTGAAGCTGGACAGTAGAAAGATGGTAAATGGGAAGAGACAGGCGGGACAGGAACGGGAATAGAGAAGAGCCATCTAACCCACTACTCACTGTGTCATGTTGATATGTGAAACTACTTACTCTGTGGTTTGGTTTACTCTACTCTCTGACTTGACTGCTATACAAACTATCGTCCAGTTCAGTTCTAGCAATCCAATCCACTGTTATGAACCTAAATAAATATAGGGAAGGAAGTGATAGCGACGAGACGAGACGAGAGCAGAGTAAAGTAAAGGAATGCAATGGAGCTAACTATATGGGATTTTATATGGCCACTTTGATAGGGACAGAAGAGGGACAAGTAAAAAAGGAGAGCAAGCAGCTAGAGAACAGAACAGAGTAATGCGGCATGTCGAACTAACACGGTAGAGTGGCTGGATGAAGTTGATAAAGTTCTTGGTTCTTTTCTTGGATTTCTCTTTGAAAGCTTTTGCTTTGCTTTTCTTCCTTGCCTTGCATTGCCTTGGTTTGCTTTCTCTTCTGTTCTACGACGGCTACTTTCCCTTTTTATACTTTCAGCCTTTTATTTTTCTTTTCTCTTTCCTATACCTACCTAAGTATTTAGGTACGAGTACTAGTAGTAGGTACCAGACTTACTAGAGGAAACGGTTTAATGTAATGTACGTAAGCTTACAACACGATAGATCGCTACATTGCAATTTAGTCTGTTGATTTTTTACAGAATTTCCTATCATTTACTAACAAAGTATGTATGTACTATGTATAGTTCACTACATCTTCATTCTTGAAAGAAATCAAGAATGGCAATTTAACATTCTAGCCACTTGAACATGAGAAATGAGGAATATTGTTTGTATATGAGTAAAAGGAGCTTATAATTAGTCCAATCTAGATATAGCTTGGTTAGATACTTTAAAAAACTACTTAGTATTTGACTAAGAGGAAGGTACAAGTACAATGAAGGAATTTTTGATATTTTTAAAGATACTTACGATTGAGGTTAACAATGGCCACTGTGGATTGTGGTATGGTTTGGTTGGTGTTGGAAGCTTGACAGATAAATTTGGCGTTGAGGTGGTGTCTGAGAAGTTTGTGGTAGTGGAGATTATTGACCAGCACTCCATCGCCCTTATCCGTCCAAGACTCGTCAATCATCGCATTCTCCAGCCACCAACTCACCCTTGGCTTTGGACGTCCTGTACACGGGCAAACCAAAACAAATTATTTATTGATTCCTCATTCTACATTATTGATCTCATATCCTTTCACGCTTTCTAACTTTCTATCGCATCCCATCCCATCCTCTTCTGTCTCTCTTTCTCCCCTCGTTTTTCAATGTTTCAGTAACCGCAACTTTACTACACTTTCTATCATTCCATCCAACCTCGTTAATGCCTTTCCTATTTACTACTACATATATTTATATCAACCTAACTGAATCTATAGTATATACACACGTAGGTACTCGGTGGTGGTCACATACATTGTCATTGTCAACCAAGAGGAGACAAACTTAATTTGCTTCACCCTAACCGTTATCACAGGAAAAATAAACCCCATTTATCACACGAGATATCGGAAAACACTTTCAACTAACTTGTTTACATTCTCTTTCAATGTATGTACATTCCTTCCAATCAGACGTACAGATAGTAATAGTTCCTTCCATAGTAAAACGTTACTCTTCGAATTTGATACCCACAGTAAAAAATCTAATATGTTAAATGCAGGTTCGATTTCCCTATTCATATTATTAAGTAGAAAGTAGGCATTTTACATAGGTAACATTATGTGCTCATTACTTTACTAAAGGTAATTACTGTTAGTCAAGGTTGTGCTGCTCTTAAGGTAGTGAAAATTACAATTCTCATTTAGTAATACCTTATATGCAATTACTTCAATAAATACGTACAAGGAATGCCAATAATGTGAGGTGTACACGGGGCTACTTTTACTATTACATCGCATTTATATTAATGAGTTTGATGTCATGGCCAACAGTATGTTCCCAGTGAACTGTTGTCAAAATCTATAGTATAGATTATATATTGTAGGTAATAATATGTGGGTACGTTACATACAAAAGAGAAAATCAGTTAAGCAGTTCTGAAGGGTTTCCCTCAAACAGTTTGAGTGAATAATTAAATTCATTATAATTCATTCACATCGTGAGTGAGTGGGCACCAAATATAGTGCAGTACGGTGAAATAAGTACACCAACACAATGACCGAATTGAAAACCTTACATTTCTAAAGCAAGACATCATGAACAGCTTTTATATTTGATATTGCTATTTAGCATAATACTTATGTACGACATGCAGCAATACAAAATAAACGAAATTAGTCAAAACAAGGCCAAGAAGACAAATGTGTCACTCAATGCAACTATTAGTAATACATAAGTTGTGAATAGGAATCGGTTATGAAATGATTCATGCAAAGCTACTGCGAAATTCCTAAGAGTATTCAAAATTTCATGATAAACAAGTAACTTTCATAATTTGTTTGTATTTACAGCAGCTGTGTACTGTATCTGTTGGTGGTTCATATAAGTAAACTACGAACACCACAAGAAGATATTAGGTAAATTATGTTGATATCCTACACTACAGTTAACATTCTAAGTATTTCTCATAATATTTATACACTTTAAGCGTGTACGAAACTTGAAATCACTTGTACTTGGTTCTATTTCTATTTTGACAGAATAACAACCGCAAGTACTGCGTAAGCAATAATAAAACCTTAAACTCACGCTTCTACAATTAAGTATTTCCTATGTCTCAAAATTAACTAACCATAAATAAGCTTCTTCTTGCTTTGGCTTCTTTAACAATCAATTTGTGATGGACCGTCAACTTAGATGCAGTACAGTAGAACCAAAGCCTTCTGCAAACAATGGACACTGAACACACGAGTCACTGTTGTGTGAACACTTCTTGTCTGGTTACCCCTAATTTACTTTTCTATGGTTTCCATAAATCTCCCCGAGTTCGCTGTTTGTCTCAATTCAACGGAGTTGACACTACGCTCCCTTGCATTACTATTGTGTAATATATTATGCACACATTGGAACTTTCCCTGTTGCTAATAATCTATTGAGAACTCCGTTATAGACTCTCCCAGTATTATTAGTGTGTATAACTGAAATGTAAATGATCGGGAATGTTTTGGTTACATATCTCCAGACGAGTTGGAATAACCAACACCAAATAGATTTCTAAGGCTATCACATTTCGACTATAGAAATAATATACAATACCACATACAAACAACATAAAGATTATAAATTGGTACAATAAGGAGTCAATAAATAAACACAATACAGTTGTATTTACTTAATGAAACGGGATCCTAACTTCAACATTGAATAGAATACGAAGAATGCATGCATTAAGTATGTTTTGGTTTCAGATAATACTTAAATTATAATGCATATGAGAGTAGGTATAATTTCAAATCTGCTTCAATAAAATGGATCAATTATTTCCTCATGAAGGAAGTAATTCCGCATTGCATCCTGACTTTTGTAAATTACTTATGGGTCATTGTGTGCATACATTAGTTATAAATCGAAAGTACAACCGCAGAAAGAATGATAATTTATGTAACATACTTCGAAACAGAGTTTTACAGTGTCCGTCAAAAGCTTAAAATCCTATATTACTATAAGCCTACTACTTTTCCTTAAGTGAAACAAAATAAAAATGCTTCGATTTTCCTTAGAATAAATACATATGGATGAATGAACACAAAAATGATTATTCTTTAGAAATTATGCGAAATAAAATGCTTGAGATAGTAAGTGAAAGCTTTCAAGTAAATATTTATATGTACAAATATTAGATGCTATTTGAAATGTTCCGCATCTAATAATTTTAGTTGAAAAATACTTATCAACTAAAATATTCAGGTCTAATTTCAGGTATAGTCTGTTCTAATTTTAACTACCAACCATCTCATTTACAATATTATACCTTGAATAAATAACAACCCAAATAGGTATTAAATAAGTAGTTTACAACTTTATATTAGTCCAAGTGGTTAATCTAATACTACTATGTCACTTTGAATTTGGAATACTCTCTCTCCAGCTGCATCGGTAAATTCTACGATAAACTACTAGTCTATATGTATCAATGGCGGAAGCCAATTCAAAAGAGAATAGCGAATTGAAAAGGAAAGCGGAATAGTAGATTCGACTGACATTCACATCACAAGAATTCGCTTTCATTTCATTCAGGTCTCTCTTTCCATCTAACTCCGTCCTGGCCTGGTCTTGCCTGGCTGATGGCTGGCTTTGTAGCAAAGATTGCATAGCATTCTATGTGCAGTACACTGCATATTGTATAAGAGGGAAATCACTACTGGACTTGTCGTTTAACAGCTCTAGAGTCGAGCTTACACTAGGCTACCGATTACCCTATTTTAAATTCACACTAAATCTCTGTCTGAAAATGGGACCACTTCGGCTCTACTTGTGTTACTTACTATACGAATTGGAAAGCGTGAGTCAAAGCAAGCACGAGAGGAGAAAATAAAACCAAAATGATACTTTATGCACTCTTGAAATTTTTCATTGGGGAAGGAAAACTCAATATCAGTATGGCAGCACAGTCCACTCAAGTCGTCCCATCAATATGCTTTAAAATTCGGGCAAATGCAACAGCAATGGTTTTTGATTCGAAATACAGACATTGGTTTATAGAAGAATTGGAACATTTACCTCCCACGATCGTAAAGTTACGTTCTTGGGTGGTAAATATTAGAAAGTAACTGATATACTACCTATTTTATACATGTATCATAAGAATATGCTACAAATATGTAAATGAAACGCTGTCCTGCGGATATAAAAACATCACAGTCTCAAATTCTTGAAATTATAGCCATAAACTACTACAGTAGCAGCAGTTTTCTTCTGACACTATATAAGTAACATTACATACACATAGCTTGCGAATAATACTTTTACTTTTTGCGGATACCCTTATTTTTTATGATTTTCGATCTGTTCTCCGAAAATTGGAAAATAATTTGCAAAGCGTTTCATTACCAATGGGTAGGTTAGTTGTTCACCTGGTGCTTTCTTTGCTAGGTACTTGACCTGAGGAGCACGTGCTTGAATTCCCAATATCTCTAAGCAGCTTTTCTGCAAACTTATCTAATTTAACATTTACATACTGCCGATAGTACAGATATATTACATGCTATACCTATACTCAATTTGCTTATGCAGTTCTAGACTAAGACATATATAGGCACATAGTTATGTCTATGTAATGGACACCCGTATAGTGATATTGCAATCGTCTAGCTTCGTCAGAAGCCAAAAATAAGTGCCAAATTGTGGAAAAACAAAGGAACGGAGTGGACACTTGAATGACTCCTTTGGGTTTGCAGCCACGACATTCTCAATGATTTTTTTATGCTGGTCCGCTTTCCTTATTTCTATCGATTTCAATGTAATACTATGCCCACATCAGCCAAAATGCCAAAACCACCTTCCTAAATAAACCACGAAGAAACAATAGAAGGGAAAGTGCTCTTGCTGTTCAACTATCTCCTTTGGTCAAGTACATACACTTCACTTTGGATCACTTTAGCATTATTTTATTCCACTTTATCTGACTTGGCTCCTAAGTGAGTAAGTAGGCTAACAATAGTAGGTAGGTAGTGGGTATATATTATTCTAACAGTATATGGGTTGGGTACGTACTCTAGTTTAGGATATCCAGTCCACTTCAATTTTT
Source organism: Tomocerus mixtus (assembly GCA_034694165.1). Taxonomy (NCBI): domain Eukaryota; kingdom Metazoa; phylum Arthropoda; class Collembola; order Entomobryomorpha; family Tomoceridae; genus Tomocerus; species Tomocerus mixtus. The sequence continues at coordinate 13,299 of JAQFYC010002018.1, read as the reverse complement.
CTTGTACACTGACTCTGCCTCGGACGGTATTAGGTATAGGATCCTAAAATAAACTTACACCCGAAATTGGGAATGGAATGCAACAACTAGAGCAAAACAGGACTGAATTCACAAGAACAGAAGTAACAAGTATTTTCATTTAGAAAAGCAGATATACCAGCCAACCAATCGCTTTCAAATACTCGGCACTCCTTCAATAAATAATTAGACACTTTTCATTGTACTTAGATTTTACACCTCTGCCGCTGTGTATATCTTTGTAAACATATGCAGTAGCAGTACCTATTACTGAAGTACATACATAATATAGAGTGTTAATCGTCTGCGATTGTGTAAAAATGGAATAAATAAAATAACCTAGTAAAAAACAGGCAATTTTTACACAATTAACGTACAATCCCCTAATAACCTTCAGACTTTTTGCGTTACACTAGTAATAATAGTAATTGATTTTTGTTTATGCTGCTGGTTGGTTACCTAGTTTCTTTATTCATCAGAGCTATACTTACTTAATATGATGCAAGATTATATAATCTTTGTCTACCAAAACACATCAAATCGACAATGCCACACCTTATACTGATAGGTTAAACATTTTTCTTTTGTGTTTCCTCTTTCACCCAATTTCAACATGGTCTTTTGTGTACAAAAGTAGTTATACTCACGTGCATTGTGGTATTGCATTTAGTTTCTTACACTTATTATTGTGTCAAATCTAATACTTAATACATAAGTATTGCACACATATATTGTGCAATGGGATTGCGTCATATCACATGCGTACAAGATGCACATACTTATTACAGGTTTCATACAATGGTAAACATTAGGAAGGACTTGCGAGACATGTGAGTTGAAGATAGCTCACGCTCTTAGCACAAAAATGTCAGAAAACGGAAGTAGCGCCTGTCATTCCCTTTCTGTTTTATTACTCGTCGTGGCAAGGAGCTTTGTGTCTTCTCTGGGACACACGGGCTCACCGATGAGACAGGGAGGTGAAAGTTCTCGTCTAAATTATTATTGTGTAAAGAGTTGACGAGATTTTAATGCTTTGAAGTACAGATAGAACATTGTTACTTTATACATTTGATTGTCGCTATCTCACACCTACATAATAATAGGCATATAGGTGATCCTAGTTACCAGGCCTTCTGTTACTTATGTAATATATATGTAGTAGTTCGTGCATAAATAGTATGTACTACATATTTACACAAGTAGATTGTGAACATATAAATATATAGTAAGTAATAGCAAGTAAATATACTTAGCCATGATACCTGTGTATGTCTTTTAGGATGTGAACACAATGTGAGATTGTATGTCTGTGCCTATACACACTGTTGTCGTACTATATTCTTCATTTTCGCAAAACTAGTGTCATACGAATGCTGGAAATGATTCTCCTGTGCTGAACAGCCATGTTGCAGTTTCATTGCCACTAAAATTTAACACGAGACTTTAATCTTGACTTTCCTTCCTTTATGTATGTCACAAAACAGTGTTTCTATTTTACATAGTAAATATTTCATATGTATAAGGTTATAAGTATAAATTCTCAATGATATCTGTAATGATTTAATGATACAGCAAGTATTAGGACCTCTAAATTGGGGAGGATATATATTTAGGGAGAAAAGGAAACGATCGAGTGTACTGTAATTCCATTGAAAGTCCTAGACGCGTGTCGTGTGTATGGATCTTCTCTCCACAGATAGCTACCAATAGAGTTCGTTAACTAACCATAAGTCTACTAGTTGGACTGAGACTCGACTGGCTGAATTGAGTCTGACTCTGTTCATTCATCCTCCATACATTACATTACATACTATCTGTATATAGAGAAAAGGCATAATATGCTTTTCTACAGGGAAATGAATTCGTATGCCTGTTGGGAGGATTTCTACTTATGGTTAGCAATGTAAAGTAAAGCAGATGCCAAAACGAAGCCGCTAGTGCTAATAACTTCCCACCTCATTAGCAATATAACGCTCGAACTGACTAACTGACTCCCTAGCTGAAGCTGAGGACTGAACTGAAATGAGTGAGTGTGAGTTCTCCTATGTTATCATTCTTTTCACACTAAAATCGAGAAGCTAAATACATTTACCATTTACGATATAGTACTGCATCATGCCTTGCCATACCAAGCCAAGGAAAGCTAAAATAGAACAGCAGAGCATATCAGAGCTCTCAATGATTTTCTTTCTCCCTTCCTTCCTATCCTCCTCCCTGTTTGTCTTTAAAATACCATAAAGAACTACGTAGTACAGATATTCCTGTAGTCGAAATACGCAACCGAACTGAACTGACTTTACTTCATTCCATCCTTCCGTTTTGTCAAAAGAGAAAGTCACACAGAAAACTTTCCTCTCAAATCATCCGTTTCCCATTTGGATTTTATGTTTTTGTCCGCTTTGTGGTGTGCTAGGAAAGTATACTGACGTATGTACCTATGTAGCTTACCACATAGTGAAAGTTAGAATGCAAGTTTTGATGAGGAGATAGTTGCCGAGTCTAAACAAACCGTAAAATAAGCTTTACACATTATATTACAGGGAAAGTGTCTCTCTACTTCTATCTATTTATTTTTTGTTTTAGTATGTTTGTACTAATACACTACTACTTAGGTACATACTACTGCTACATATATGTACAGAGCAAATTAACAAACTGTGTACACACAAATTAAACTCACTTTATCTTTGTTTTAGTGTTTGGTTTATAACAACTCTCGTATTTGCTTTCCTTGCTATTTAACTTGTTCTTTTACAGAGTGAGTGCCTACTGCCTACCTACATATATTTCTGACATGACTACTATAGTATGTAATGGTATAAGTTTACAGCTTAGACTATCTATAGATGTAAATAAATAGATTCCCTTTTTATACTTTCCCATTCCTTAGGTATTGTGTAGAGTAACGTACAGTAAAAAAGATAAACAAGTTGATACCCCACTAAGCACGAAAATGGATTCTCCAAAAAAGAGCTTTCTGACTAGTAGACTAGTTAGTGGAGTAAGTACCAGACCACAGTAGAACTTAATAGTGTAATATAAAATTAATACCAGCAAAGGGACTACTCTTCAACAACAGTGATTACATGATTAGACTATTAGTAAGTACACAGCTGAAGGTACCAAGGCCAAGTAGCATTATTTTACACAACCAGAACCAGTGTACTAGTTAATTTAGCGAGATAAAAAAGTAATTGTATCATTAGCCTGGGAAACTGCCTGCCTTGTACTATATCCATGTCAATACTGTAAATAAATAAATAACCAACATAGATCCTTATCTATCTAATCGCCCAGTTCCATAGTATCACTGTTATTTTGATTGGAATTGAAATAAGGCTCACCTAACTAAGCTGCGTTTACAATATTACATGAAGTAGAAGCAAATGGAATGTAGGCATTTAATGTAATAGTGCAAGAGCTTGAATTTGATATAATAACCAAGTGCCGAATTATGACGTAAAAAGATATATTTAAGTTTAACTAGTGCTTTATTGTGTGGCTGCCTCATTAATTAATAAAGATAAGTCCATTAGCTAGTTTCCGGTGCTTCCATTACTAAATAAGAGAATAAGGGCTTGTATTATTTACAGTTTACGTACATAGGTACAAGAAGTTGAGAATCAAATGGAAACAAAACCCACATTTTCCCAATTAGTTATACTTATTAGGGAATCAATCATATTGTAGTAGATTACAGCATAAAGTCTGTAGCAATACAAGAAACCCCAAATCGAATGTAACCAGTCAATAAACGTGCTATTTTCATTTAGTCAAAACTAAACCAGGTTAATCCTTCTCAGTGGATCAATTTATACAAATGGAACGATACTTTTAATAATATTGCGTATGAAACATCTGTAGATTTATAATTAAGAAGTATTATTCGGAGTGCCAAAATTTTGAGAGGGATCATTAACTACTGCACAAGGATTTATTTGTTTTATAAGTGGATCAAATAAGGGTGTCTTTAATGTTGTTAATTGCTGTCGAGAGAAATTATTTCAATGCAACACTAAATGTATAATTCAATATTATAATATGTCCGAACAGGAAGTAACTGTGGAAATAATTTTATTATATGCACTACTCATAAGAAAATGATAAAAGTTACATACTGTTGATAAAAGATTTACTTACTTATATAAGTAGATTCACCGTAATACGAGAACTTGGAGTGTTTATGAAATAAAAGGGGGAAATGGAAGTAAAGCAACTAATGCAATGTAAACTCAACAGTATCACCAAAAGCAATCTATTTGTAAGAACCGCAAAGTAATTCTTTACTTCACAAAGTATTACTTCTGGTCTGTTTTGTACTTTGAGCTTCTGTGTAGTGTAATTAATTTAAGCTTGGTATTATGTAGAGGGAAGGGAAAACTTTCCTTCAAAATCTACGGTATTTATTCTCTACTGCCATTTCCAGGATTCGTGGAGATCTCTCTAGTAGTTATGTACATAAAGCATACACAATATTATATTTCCCTTAATTTATTGTCTACAATTTATGGTATTGGGTATTAGGAAATGTAATTACATAAACACTATTTTAGTAAGTCTGTTTGTCTGAATCAGTCAACTTATTTTACAATGTTGGAATTTGGAATACAATTTCATCGTTTTGGGCAAACTTGATAATTTCTGATTCATAACGCTTGCAATTTACATGCATGGCATTCATAAAGTTAAAAGTGTTCATTTTTGATGCGCATTGCGCAATAATAATATCGGAGTTGGTCATGTCCATAATGACAACACTAACTGAAAATGAAGAATACCTTTAGCAAGATTAGTAAATAGTAAATAAATATGTTATAATAAGCTCATTATGTTAGCCTACATCAGGAAAAGCACCTTGACGAGAACCTTGACGGAGCAAAAAACTTCTTATACATTGCAGAGTTGATTATGTCAAAATGTGGAGAAGTGATTTCTATCTGAGTCGTTATCATGGTGTATATGTGTATATGCTATTCACTATTATGGCTTATTACTTGAGTTTAAAATAAATCACCTTACTGATAGATTTACAACACCTGCAGTTTGCAGAACAAAATGGTACTCAACAAAAAGTAGCTGAACAGGTTTACTCTTTTTAACATTTCGGAGATTTTGTAATATTTTGCATGAATGAATCTTATTCCTCATACTAGTTTACATTTTATATTGTTAAGCAATAGAATCTTAGTTGCGGAACATGTTAGTACATACTTTGTAAGTCACTATTCACTTGAGATACGAAGCCCTCCCAAGAATGGAATGCTCTTTTTACATAATTGACACTTACTTCGACTTAAGATTTAGAACTGAAGTTATATAGGAAATGTATAATCGCACTCACCTCCAGAGACTTCGCAAGAAAGGAGAAGGTCGCTGCCCTCGTTATGAGGACCGATGACGGAGGACGCCGCTTTCCCACCTTCCAATATCACAGGCTTGTCCGGAGGCACTGTAAAACAATATTAATTTCATTTATTTCAATCAAAAACTGGAGTTGTCATAAGAAATGGTACATGACAAGTCTATCTTCAAAATGGGGCCAGGAAAATCCTGTACGAGTTGGTGAAACACTTTTGCAACTTTTGCAATACGTCAGTCATTTGTCTGATCGTGTCTGTGTCCCTGTCAGTTTCCCTATAATTTACTTTTCAATTTTATTCCAGTCATGTAGTCACAGTCACAGTCGTGCATGTTTTCAGATTGATAATCCTACACTTATCCTTGGAGAGAAGTGTAGGAAAGGAACCAAGAAGAGATATGTTTCATATCACATCAGGAAAGTATTAAGGCATGCTTCCACGCATTGATTATACTAATCATGCTAAATGAATAAGTATTTCCTTTAAATTAGCTGTGGCAAAACACACTAAAAGTCTATAGAGCAATTTTATCCACACGCGTTACGCAATACTTGTCCTTACAGCCCCATTATGCCAAATATTAAGAATTGGCATTTGCGTGACTTAATGTTAATGTTCTGGCGCTAACCATACATCATTTTACAATGTGGGCAAATAACATTAGACATGGTTATCATATTATTTACCATGGTTGATTAAATATCTACGTGAGCGTGTCCAGTCCAGTCTCCACGCACTTAAGCTCATCAAAATTTGACAACTGGGCTAGGTACCTTTAAGGATCTACAGATATAAAGCTATTTAATATATAGAACACTAATGCACTATGCATGTGTATTTACAGTGCGCATTTACAATTGTAATTTGTACATCATTGTAGCCTGCCTCTTCTGAAACTATTTTGTGGCTATGCCCACTGCATACTAACTAATACCCTATTAGTTCCAAGTGAAACATAATATGCAGAAACATGCTACAAGTGCACTATTCCGTGATAACTTGTCAGAACTAATTTGTTTTCATACTACAGTACATCAAGTCTTTAATATTTAACATTTACTGTAGTTAAGTAATAAATACATAGGGATAAGGAAGGTAACATTATGTTGCAAGGCCCTCGTCATGTTGTACATTGTAGTGCTTATAATTGCCATGTCCATCTGGAACAACATACTGTAGAACATCTTCAAATTAATTTTATTTTGTCGAGGCAATTAGTAAATTTACATACTCACTTAGCTTTTTTTGTTTGTATATTTTTCTACATAAAAATACAGAACAAATGTACATACAGAATCATCAAATTTTTTACAGAATTTGAAGTATAGAATACGAACTGCTGCCAAAGCCAAATATTATTTGCAAAAACTTAAGAAAGAACTTTATGAAGTATGTATGTACACACATTATCTAAGTATGTAATTTATACACAGTATATAGTATAATGCAGAGTAGGTACTCTTTTAGCATTGTAACTTATGCCTGTGTGTGCTAAATCCTATTTTATTAGTAGGACTCTGCATTTTGGACATTTGCTTACGTATACATAAAAATAATAGATTAGAATGAGTGTGGACTGCTTGCGTTTGCTAAAATGTATTTTTTGGGTTTAAAATATTTTTGTAGTATGCATATAAAAATGAGAGAAGGGAAAGGATTGAGTAGAGATATAGTGTTGTGTTTACATGCCAAAGTACGACATGAAATGAAGCACTTAAAATAATTTGTGTTTATGCTTAGCAAAACTGTTGTCGTTAGAGAAAGTTACATGGAGAATTAAATCAACGATTTCAACTCTAAGCGCCGACAGAATTACCCGACTAAATTTTTCGTGATAAAATCAGTTGAGCCAACAGAGAGCTTTAGTTCCCACTTTCAACTCAGATTATGGAGTTTACTCTTTTACTTTTACTTCCTTTCCTAAATTCAACTAGACTAGACGATTCGACTGAAGCAAGCCAAACCAAGCCAAACCAGGCCCACAAACTATTCTCAACAAACTTCTCTTTCTCTCTCCCACCCAATATGTATAGTAGATAGCGAAACTATGAGCTGCTTTGCTTACATACTTAAATACATTTCACAGTATCTACACATACCTACATAGTACTCCCACCGTACTACTTCTAGAACTACAACATACATAGTACATTAAAGCTAAGGGAAGGGAAAGCGAAAACGGAGCTGTAGCTGGAGAAATCAAGTAAACAACTTGAGTTTAAACCAAACCCAACCCAAGCCAGCCAAAGCCAACTCAACTGGGAGAGCTTTTTCCAAATGTCCAGTGAAAAGTTAAAGTTTGTGTTTGAGATAAAAACTTTTGATGCGGCCACTACTCACTTCACTTTTGTTAGTCAAACAAAGCTCACATCCAAGCTAAAACCTGAATTCAAATCTAAAATACATATTATGCATGTTCTTGTGCATACATATAGGTACCCTACCTACTTACGTATGGATACGTATGAATGTATGTGCCATAAGTACGTGCACACTTCTCGGAGTTCGCCTGGCGGAAAGGGAACACCATTAAGTGGGGGAAATATACTAACTGGATTTGTTTGCCTACAATTTACTAAATGAAAGTACTAATAACACTCGTTTAAACAGAATACTGAAAGTACTTCTACAGATACTTCGAGCTTTTATGATAATAACTAAAATACCTAATGAATTCCCATGTTGAATATTATTACGTTATATAATATCGGCCTTAGTTTCATACCCTAGTTATTCTGTTATTATTAGGAATCTTATGTATGTAGTTTTGCAAGTCATAATTAGAATTACTAAAGTGATACTTATCGTGAGTATAAAGTTACGCACCATGCTCAGGGTACATATAAGCTATCATTTTTGCAATCTGAACTCTTCAACTATAACAAAATATTTATTATCAATCTATTTTACTACATGATTAAATCAAAACTTGGTAACGATTTTATTACGCACGGAACTGTGTACAGATTCAAATAAATAAACGTAGATAGCATCACGATATTAAGGAATAAATAGTAGGCCAGCTTCCTGAGCATAGGAAATGCGTATTATTATTATTATTATTGTACGCGTTTTCTTTTTTTCCACACCTTTTGGATAACTACCTCAGTACTACTAGTACTATTAGCAATAATGGCAGTGGATAAACATGTAGGTTTTAGGAAATAAAATCTGTCAGAAGCAAATATGTCAGTTCTAAAAATATTTGAATGAACAAATGAAATTGCTAGGAGGTATACAGTTATATGGCATTACTATTGATTCTGGATTATAAAATGTGATACGATTAAAGTACATATGCTTATAAGAACTATGTATAATCATATTTTTGTATTACACAGACTGCTTTCAAGTGCAGGATGAAAATTAAATTGAAATGAAGGTTACGGAGTTAATGGAAAATCCTATATTCTACCTACGCTATTTATTTCAATAGGAATGTTAAATATGTAGTTCAAATCATAATTGCCAAATGGGTTGTTCAATGTTCAAGTATGTGTGTGTGTGTGTGTGTGTGTGTGTGTGTGTGTGTGTGTGTGTGTCAGAATCCTATAGCAGAAGACTGGCCCAGACTTTATAGGCCACCAGAAATATTTTTGCATTTGTTGGTTTCACTTATGTGCACGCCTTGCTAATTGCGTAAATTACGTTTTTTGAGAAAACATTAATAATGATAAATATAATATAAAGGATGTGGTTTAGTATTTCTAATCGTAAAACGAAATAAATGGGGGTTGCAGCAAAATTCAATTCCAGATGCAGTAATGAAAAGGGGATTTTTGTATATTTACCAAACATGTACGTGATATACACACTTATTTAACGCATAAATATCCACATTCACAACAACTTCCATCTACAGGAATATTTAATGGAGTTTCCTTAAGCAATCCTATTTTAAAACTTGCCCTTACTGCTACTTACTAAATTCAATGTGGCACATTGCAATTGCAATACAGGTATGGTGTATCTTTGTTCTAAAAGTATTTCTTTTGTGAAATGCAGTTGATCTCTCCAAGGAAACATTTTCCATTGCAATGAAACTACATAGATAGTAGGAGCAAGAGCAACCACCCCGTGTTGTCGCAATCTAAAGGACTCTAACTGGGAGCAAGTAACTTTTCCCGAGCCCGTTCACTGCTTTCTTTTATTTAAAGAATTTTCACATGCTTTCTTTCTCTAGAGTTTTCCCATTTGCCGAGGATATACCTAGTACCTAGTGTCACCGAGAAAAGAAAACATTATTGTCGCTCATATATGTAATATGTACATAGTAAGTATATGTAAATAGTTGCACGCTGAAATATAAATGCACCGGTGAAAAAAGATTCTCCGCTTAAGTATTGTCTAAGGTAGTTTGATATAATAATATGATGCTGCACATAACTAAAATAGCAAAAGAAATGTTAGTGTACTATATGTAGTAGGTACTTACCTAAGTAAATGTAAGTACCTAGCTACCTGCCTAAAGAAACAGTGAAAACAAAGAAGAGGTCAGAAAAAACATTTACATATCCTATCACAGTGTATGGCACGGCAAGACTATCTCAGAATTGTTTCTGTTACGAGAAACTTAAATAAAAGTTCAGCGGTAAACAAGGAGAGAGAAGAAAAGCCGCAAATGTGCTCTCGTCAGGGGAGAAAATAGAAATGAAGTGAAATGGAAAAAAGTAGTTCACTAACCATACCTTACCAAAACCAGCACTCAACTAGAGTTGCATGGTATGGTTTTCCATTCTCTACATATATATGAAATGCAATGGTGGGAATGAAACGAAATAAAATGAACACTAGACTAAAAGAGGACAAAAAGAAGTAGTATACAATATTCAATATAAATTGTGCGAATACATTGTTCAGCCTTAACTGGAACAATCGTAGAATCCTAGATGCTTACATTACATGCTATAGCACACTTACATTGTATAATGTATTCCATTGTGTTTCACTCACTCACTCATGTTCATGTTATGTTAGTATTATGTTACTGCGTTAGCCTACCTACTTTTATAACTTACCTTCTTCAGTAGCATACCAAAAACCATCCATATCACTACATTTTGCATAGAATATAAAATATGGTGTACCAGTACCAGTAGCAGTTCCATAAGAAGATTAGAATGCATTTTTATACAGATGGAGTTGGTTATTTTAATGTAGCGTCGAACAAAATGCCATAACACGTTGCAAATTTTCTCACAAATTCACACATTTATATACATTTATGTATGTATGAATGAATGAATGAATTTCAGGGAAAATGAACCGGGCCATATCGAGACTAAGGAGCAAGACTGCGTCAAAACACTATAAAACTTCATATTTCAACAGACTTTTGCATTTTTCTTACGCTTAGGCATGGAATGTAGGTAAGGAAGGAAAAAGAATCCTTGAATGTTGAAAATCTTATTTCTACTCGGAGCTGACGATGAGAAGAGAAGAGACGAAGAAAGTATATTTGAATGAACTAGTATGCATATGAAGATGAGGGTGTACAGAAGAGAGAGAGATATTCTTAAAGTATGCACCTACATACACATCACACGGTCTCACTGAATATACTGCGGAAGTACCAATATTAGCTACATAAAGTAAGTGAAGTCCAAGAAAAACTACTTTCACCTAGTTACATACATACAGTTCCTTTCTCCGGATTGCTAAAACTCTATCTAGCAGAACAGTAAGGAAGAAAATAGAATAGAATATTTAATTTTGCCCAGGCACATTGTGTTCAAAAATTTAGGCTTCCTCCATAAAACTTTTTTCTTCGTGGACCAATTCAACCGGGACTCCTCTACCTTTCCTTATATGATATTGCACATAATATAGTATCTATACTAGGTAGTAATGTCTTTTATAAAGGAAAGGATTGTCCGTGAAAAGTGCAAATATCATCCTCATTCTTTTTATACGAATATACTACCTGCTTTGTAGTATCTATACAGTAGAAGCAAATGCTTACGAACATTACGTAAATCCTATAGACAGCCAAGCCTGAATTCGGACCATATCATGCGAGATCAGGTCAAACAAACCTTTGGCTATTGTTTACCATTTGTATTTAGTACTATTTGCTGACTATCTTGAGTAGACCTACAGTACACCTTCCAAAGAACTTCAGTTAGCTTGGTACTTGGTAGTTACCTTAAGGTCCGTTTATAAATAACATCAAGCAAAACTACACCGTAGTGGTAGTTCAGTTCAGTTCAGTATGTAGTATATTTTGATGCACTAACATTCAATTCTCTTTTAGGTCACCCACATGAACATCAGTGCCCCAATCTAGAAACTACGGCTTAAATTATGCAACGACTCCTTTATAGCAACACAAAGATTAAACTTTAACTTTCTCTTTCGAGATTGGATAAACATGCAAGCAAATTAATCATTGTCTGTCGAAAATTAAAAAGAGTTTCAAAATTTCAAAAAGTTTAAACTAATAAAAGTAAGTAAAACTTAGAATTGGTCTGGTCTGCTTCCCCCATCAAAATATGTTTACTTAAAAGTTACATTAATATTTATTATTATGCTCTAATTTCTAGCTAATTTCGTTTCCTTCCTGTGTGTAAATAGTTTACAATATTGTTAACAAGATTTTAATTGGAATTCGTTAGTTAAAATAGATAGGTATGGCAAGCAAAATGTAAATGTTATAATTAATTGCTACGTATCAAAGAGCGAATTCGAAGAATTGATACTTTTTTCGTATTGAAGGGAGGGAAGCATAATATTTACTTATCCTGGCGATGAGTTGAGTTGAGTTGATTTTGAGTCTGCTCTTGGTGAATATTCGGAAAAGTTTTCCAGTTTACCTTTTGCCTTTTCATAACTTTCACTGTTACTTTACTATAATTATAGCTTGCACAATGCAAGGTACTTTACTACTATGTATTTTGCATAGAGTAGAGTGATGTGTCTAGATGTGAGCTTCAATATACTAGTTATGGAAAAGGAATTCCATTATATGCACCGCTGTACAAGCATGAGATATTTTTATAACATCTTGTTAGCTAGCTAACTTTGTCAAACTAATTCACGAGTTACTAAAATGAAAATCCTATATACCATAGAAAGAAATTGCTTTCTCAACACTCAATCAAAGTAGGAGAAAATTAGGGGGAACATAACTCTCAACTAAGTAAGCAAGCTAAGCAAAAGATATCGTAAGCTAATTCAAGCTGTGTCTAATATTCTTTCATCATCTGTGAGCACATTCTAATAGGGAAATAGCATAACTTTTCAGTTCAGGTGAAGTTTTACACGTGTTCTTTCTATTTAACCTGAAAAATATAAACTCGTAAGAAAATAGTGCTACAGAAGAAAAAGTAATGATGAGAAGATACAACAATAAGATACATCCAGCGAAAGTCTCATGTTATCTAAAATTCTAATTATTAACAAACGTGAGTACAATATAAAATTTATTTAACTTTCATAATTTTAAAGCAAACAAATTACATGGTATCTCCAAAATATGGAATCATTCACTTTCCCTTTTATTTGGAAATCTCATTAAAGCATCACAAAGACTTAATTTCTGAATTGTGTTGTCGTTCTGGTTCTGTACATATAACTACTACAAAATACTCACTTGTATAATAATAGACGCAAGTCTCAAAGCAATTATAATATTATAATTAAATTAGCAAAGCGCGTCCTTGGTAATATTTGTCAGAATTGATATCAAGTTTCCGAAAAGTATAACTTAGCTTAATTGGAAGACGGAATTGTAAAGCTCTTATATTATTTCCGATGCTAAAGTTGAAGGATTCAATTACAATATATTTACAACTCAATCTCCTGCGAGAAAATTGCTGGTTAAGCTAAAACTAATTACAACCAACTATTAACTAATGGCTAATTACACTTTAGATGTAATCAGATGTAATTAATTTATGTTGAGTTTTAATGCAATATGTGT